>JAMPIV010009791.1:0-185000 GCA_024509875.1 Oreohelix idahoensis
CACATTGACATTGGCACTCATAATGTATTTGAAACAGTCTTACATGATTATATGAGTAGGTACTGCATTTGTTTTTAAGATAACTCGTCCGGTGATTGTTCCAAAGATGAGCACGATGAGTAAGCAAGCTCTTCTTGAACCAAATCTATGCTGGGCACTTGCCGTACAGGTAAATGCGGTTTATCAGGCGGTTTAATACTGTCTTTTCATTGAATTTTTTGTAGACGGCCACAGATACGTTAGTGCATTCCTGTGACACTCAAGATTTTTGTGTAGCGAATTTAGCTTTGATGATGATGTTTGGAATACTCTCTTACAGTGACAGATATACAACAGGGAAAGCTATCTGTTATCAGAAAGAAATAGTCCCCCCCACGTACGAAAGTGTTTCGGCCCTATAATCACTCCTTTACCACACTCTAAGGGCCGGGCGGGCCCACTTGGGTCCTGAACTCCCAAAGCGTCTTCAGCTTCCTGTTCGTTCTTAGCATCGAAACTGCAATCCCACCATAGAGATATCACTTATGGTCGCAAACCTTATTATTCCACACAACTCCGCCCAGCCGAGGACCGGCAATTGTTGAATAACGTCACACACGCAGAAGACACAAATTATTCCGTTCGTCCACGTCGCACACTCCACTGGAGACACCAGCGCCGAAGTCAAACGTACCGTCGCCACTGCGCGGTCTCCCCACTGGGGAATTTGCGATACAGACACGCCCCATCTAGTATACACCGTTTGTCGCCCCTGAAGTCGCATTAGCCCGATCTCACTAGCTTCGTCCACACACAAAACCCTCAGCGTCAATTGTGAGATCCTAATAGAATCCACAATATATTCACTGGTGCGTCTTTCGTGTACCCGGCCCACACGCCCGCGTTTATTGTTTACGACTCTTCCATTCCCCAATTGCGGTTGCTCCAACACGCCTGCTGATGCACTTTTTACAGGGCAGTTTCTCACTATGCCTACCCCCCTTAGGGACCTTGTTCTCGACTGTCCCCTCCCACCCCAGCCACCATATACACAGTTTCCAATTTGATAATACACTGATGCAGCCACAAGGCCCCTCTTGCACCTTCACTTTCAACATGCCATGACCCTTGCAGTGACCAACACCAATCGTGTGTCTCAGATCACACAGCCGGCCCAGATATCACTTTACCTTGGCCCAGCAAGTTGAAACGAATTTTGCCTCAATCGACGTATCTGGATCTTCAATGGGGGCCCCCCACGGGTTCAGTTCAATCAGTATTGACCCTGAAGCGTTGCACTGCAGACATGAAGAAGCTCTATATCCGGCCGTCTCCAGACGATTTTCGGTATACTCTCTGGATATGCCCTCAGTCCAGGTAGGTCCTACCTGCCACTCTCATTCTAGTTTCGCACATCAAGCAAGAGATGGTTAAATGCTTTGAACCAGGGTTTATTCACAGGTTTGGGGTGTGCTGAACTTTCCTGCCCTCAGAAAGTATGTGTTTGCACGGTGTCCATGAGGACAGGACTTGCTATTCGCCTTCATCTTGCAGAATCATCTGATTGAGCAGCAATGCATCACTCATAGCTATACTTTGTCACTATGGGCGCCAAGTGTACCGCCCTTGCCCTAATGACACCTTACACGCTTGAGACCTGTGATGAGCACGTGTTTCAGTGTATGCCTCCACCTGGCACAGGCGGGCAACATGCTCAATCTATCCGACATTTCACCCTCCAAATTCTACCCAAGGTTGGTGCGATGGCAGCAGGTCATTCAGTGATCTGGACAACCGAAGTGAGCCTATAGAGGTGCCCATTTGCCCAATATATCATTACCTTGTCCCCCCAAGGACACTCAGACGCAGGGCAGTCATTCCCATGTCGTCCAATTGGCCTTGTTGGGACCTGCTTGCACTGCTTTTTGCAAAACCTCCTTATCATTCTCTGTTCTCCGTATACTCATGTAGCAATACCATGTCTCTGCGCGACCCTGCTTGATGCCTTGGACACCAGCGGATGTCTACGCAACATGACCACAATCTCCCCGTCTTTCGTTGGTGTGTATCCGATTACCTCCCTCAGTCCCTGCTGAGTGACTCTTGGTGCAGCATCAACAGCTTCTTCACTTTCCACTTCACCCCTCTCCCGTTCTTCATCAGGCTGTCGGGTGAACTGGACTTCAACCACGTGCCATCAGATGCTCACGCGTAGCATCATTGCGAGCCTTGCCTTTTTTCCAAACTTTGTACTATTCAATATCAACATGACTTGAAAAGGGAAGCAGGAAGTTTTGAATTTTTTGCCAGTACAGGTGGCCTACATCTGACAGGTCCTGGTAGGTACTACCTAGCCATTTTTTATAACACCATTCTCAGTTGACCTTTAAGTGCCTCTATCCGGCTTACCACTGTTACTTGTGCCTTATTAGTCATTTATACGCAGTGGCACACAGCAACTTTTGTATAAACATGAAATGAGGCACCAACAGATTTGACTTCCCCAGGAGTCTGCTTTGGTCTATGATCTGTAGCCCTCTGTCTGCCATTTCTATTGTCTGTTGCACTGCCTTTGAGTCTTTTAATGAGGCATCGTACACCCTGCCAAGACTTTTAACAGGTCCTCCTCAATGCCTAGTAGGGGATTCTTTGGTTGCGAAACCAGTGAATATGACCTATGATCTATCTTCCTTACTGACTGTAGGCTTACTCGATACTTCTTGGGTTTGAAGCTCATTCTGCTCACAGCCTCGACCTAGTTCATCCAGGAGTGTAACATCTCCGGGGACCTGTTGTTATATAGGAAGAGCTCGTTCTAAGGGGTACATATTTATAACGATAGCTCTATATATAAATCTTGTTAAAAATGTGTTTGGTGTTTATCAGCAAACTAGGCGCACTGCACGTTTTTGAAACGTGAATGAAGCCTTTTTTGTGTTGGATCCATGGACCACAACCCATCCCAGATTGTGGAAACCAAATAGTATAGGGCATGGTTGTATGTGATCGCATGCATTTTAATAATGAAAACACCCACCACAACCACCTTTGCCAATAACTTGCGATGAATTCAACGCTGGACGAGATCAAACAAGCCGTTAAAAAATTTAAAAAATTTTAAAGCTGCTGGAGTTGCACGAAATTTCAGGGGAATATGATTAAAGCAGTTAATGACAACAACCCTCTTGAGAATTTTAGATATTATAAATGAAGTATGGGAGAGAAGAACAACCACCACCAACAATGGAAAGACAGTATTATTGTAAAGTTACCGAAGAAAGGTGATCTATCAGACTGTAATAACTGGCGTGGTATATCTCTATTTTATCAGTACCTGGAAAAATTATTATGTTGCATGATGTTAGAAAGACTTAAATTGCATGCTGACGAAAAGATCAGAGAAGAACAAGCGGGTTTCAGGCCGAAACGATCATGTATTGATCAAATATTCACACTAAGAACAATTATAGAAGAATCAGTGGAAAGGCAATCGCCACTTATTATCACCTTCGTCGATTTTCAAAAAGCCTTTGATAGTCTACACCGCCCATCATTGTGGAAGATACTTACAATCTATGGTTTTCCAACAAAATATGTGAATATAATCAAAGCGCTATATGACAATGCAAGATGTTGTGTTAGAACAAATAAAGGGAATACAGAATGGTTTACAGTAGAAACAGGGGTGAAACAAGGCTGTATTATGTCACCACTACTTTTTGGAATAGCTATTGCTTGGGTTATGAGAAACTATACCCACAATGAACAATTGGGTATAAAATGGACAAATGGAAAATTCCTGGGGGACCTGGATTTCGCAGATGATGTAGCATTCTTAAGTTCAACACCAAGACAATCCCAAGAAGCAATAAATAATTTGTGTCATCTCTCGGTTAAAATAGGTCTCCAAATAAATGCCTCCTAAAAACTAAAGCTATGAACTTTTCTAACGAGACCTTTGATATCATCTTGAACGGGGAAAAACTACAGAAAGTTGAAAGTTTCAATTATTTAGGCAGTAAAATGACTCAGGATGGTGACACAACAAGAGAAATCCATACTAGAATTGCTTTGGCAGCTAGCGCCTTCAATAGATTATCTAACATTTGGAAATTACGATCATTGAATATACATACCAAGCTTCGTCTGTTTAATTCAAATGTTATCTCAGTGTTAACATACGGCTGTGAGAGTTGGAAAATAACACAATCATTGGAGAACAAGCTGAATACATTCGAGAACAAATGTCTTAGAAAACTCATGAACATCAGTTGGAAAGAATTCAAGACTAATCGACAAATAAGAGAAGACTCTAGGCAGAAATATGTCTCCGACTATATAAGGAAAGACGATGGTCATATATCGGTCATGTCCTACGAATGCAAAACAACAGAATACCACTACAGGCGCTCACTTGGGTTCCTGAGGGTAAGCGGAAAAAAGGAAGACCAAAAGAAACACTCAGAAGAACAATAATAAGAGAAGGAAGAACGTTGGGCCTAAATAATGTGCAAGAGCTAAGAGGAGTGGCGTCACAACGAACAACCTGGAGAGCACTGGCTACATATATTCCGTACTATGATGTCTCGTGCACTTACGTCCTTTAATGCCGGACATCCTTCAGGAGAGTTCGTGTTCTAACTTGGTACGATTGAAGAAGGTCAAGGACTTGAGGCTTTATCGTATTTACCACTGGGTTTACACCTTCTTGTCATTTTAAAAGGTGCTCCTAGTTCTATCTCCTGTCCATCTTAATGGGAATCCTCAATATCCATTAATTGGTGATTATAGATGTCCTATGATTTCTCCTTAAAAACCCCGTGGGAATACAGTCAGACTATATTAAAAATTGCACTTTAAACTTTAAGTTAAATTTTCGCGGACACCCTCTCCACCTACCCGCCCCTCACAGTGACACATATCGACTCCCCGGCGTCCCGTCGGCTCTCCCTCTTGGGCGGAGATCTAATCATAATTAACCGTCATATCCACACCTATTTTTCCAGTGAGGTTCTTGTTCGCGGTGAATCGCATTTCTAATCTTACACCAAAACACCTCACCCGGCTAAAGAGGCCTGATTTTCGGTGGGGGGTTTCTCCATACAGCCTCATCTACGAACACAGTCCCTGACCATTACCATCGTAACCTATACTCCTACTGGATCAAAAGTTTCTAAGGGCCGCCATTCAGTTTAGACAAGGTTCGTTACTATAATTCTTCGTGAGCCAGGGTACGATTTTCAAATGTCCGGTAGCTTGAAAATCCCTCTCACAAGACAGTCGCTGCGAATCGCTCTCCCCCGAGTGGGACATGCTAAACGTCTTGCAAACCTCTGATCACGAACAGACCTTGACCATCCTGAATCCACCTTGGCAACTCTCGGCTCGACCTACACAGTCTACACACCCGTGTGAGACTTCCTCCTTCCGGCCCTGGCCCCCCATGGCTAATTGCACCCCCCCCCAGTGATCATTTCGGACACTTTCATTTATCCTCCGACTTCTATTGCACAATACCACAAGCCCCCCGTGAAAACTCTTTCACGATTATTCATTTTACACGTTAACATTCAATTCAACCTCCCTTTTTCACCATTTTGAATAGCGCGGGGCGTGCCTTGCCGAAAAACCTCGAGTTTTTGCCAGCAACAAGGCATCCTTAGCAATTTTCCAGTCGAGGGTTCCCCTAGTGACCAGTTTTTCGACATTTTAAAAACAAAAATTTAAACTAGTGCACCACTAGATTTTTTTTTCCACTTTGGGTCCCCCCCCCCTTTTTTTACAAGTGACATTTTTTTTTGGGCCCCCCAATTTCCAAAAATGGTTTAAATAAAAAATTTAAAACCCCCTTCTGTATACTAGGGATTTGTGGCCCATTAACTTGTGTCCAGTAGTATATATTGACACCTTAACAACTTTTTTTACCACAACAACGCGACCTTTGCTGGCCCTAGAGATTTTACTATGGTAATACTCCTTACACTCAAGATTTACACAATTAGTTATCGGTTACCCGACTTCGGACATTTGCTAGAGGGCTGACCCCCCCCCCCCTGAAGCACCTCGCTGGACTCTGCCCCAGGCCCCCAGTGCCCGTCGAAGTCCGATTCTGCTCTTCTAACATTAAACATCTCTTCAAAGATTGTTTTTATTCACTAATCTTTGTTTTTTAAGTCATCCTTTCTCGGCCAAGTCGAATATTTCATTAAATTCTGCCTTCGCTATTTTTATCAACGATTAATTATTCTCCCCGACCACACATCCCCTTTCTTACCAAAATACCTGCGCCGGATAAATATTTAGCGTTATGCACTTTCCCATTGTGCTCCTAACCCCCCTCCGTCCCGCCCTTGTAATGTCCTAAACAGCCGCACCCCCCACCGGATACATCCAGTCCGTGTATTTTCTTGTACAAGTCATTGCATTGCCCCAACAAATTCCCCACAATTTATCTTTATAAATTCATCTGTCTACCCTATTATCCTCGACTCATTGCACACCCAAGTGGATGTCGTTAAATTGCCACGTGGTCGTAAATATAGCATATCTTACGCCTATTCACAAGTTTGCTCCTTGCATCGGCTCTAATCTAATTAATTACGAACACCAACGGGGGGGTTACCGTAACTGGCGGAAGTCCCAATACTGGCCGAGACTGCCGCTATCGGTGATCCATCGCTAGCCATGAAACCGTGCGTCTACTCTAGTTAAGATTACCATGACTTTCGGACATGAGACACAAACACGGCCCCGTGGTATAGTGAGTTACGGAACGGTCGAGGAAGAGGGAAAGGATATTGACACGACAAAAACCTAAGAAGATTATTTTGTCAACCCAAGGAAGATAACTGGAGACTCAAAAACCCAGTATAAGGATAAAGTAGCTCGTTCAATAACACGAACTTTTAGTGGATGGCCACCAGTACAAAATGACCTTGGAAACTAAGTTTAATAAAGCCTTATGTTCGTTGGGGAGCTGCGACGGGGTCAATGGTGGACATGCTGTCTTATAGGGTACAAATTCTTCGTCTTTAAGTCGACAACTGTTTAAGTCGACCAACTGTTTTTAAGTCGACAACTGTTTGAACCCCCGTCAATCCACAAACCCCTGTTCTAAGTCGACAAAAGACCCCCTGTTTTTAAGTCGCTCAACCCCTCGTGTCGTTAAATAGACTAATGTGTTTTATTTTTTTAAAAATATGTAAATATAAATTTACTTTTAAATGTAGACCTCTCTTTTTTACAGGATGTTTGACAGATACAATAGATGTCTGTTTTAATGCTCCCAACGGAGATTATCCTATTTGCAGTCCCGAGTGCCAGAAAGGTTACTTCATCACCTGCTTCCGAAGAGAGGCAATTATTAGGTAAAGTATAACCGTCACCATTTTGCATGTTCATTCCCCGTGTAGCGTGCAGCAGCCATTGCAGCTGACCCCATGAAGGAAGATTGCAGAATGAATTGACATACTCTCGCAACTAGAATTTATGTAGGACTTTGTTTTTTAATGTTGATGGCTGACCCCATGCTCAGTCAAACCATTTATCATATATTAATCTCGCCTGGTTACAATATATAATGCCATCTGCAAGAAGAACAAGCATTACTGCACTTGTCATGTGCCCTTAGATGGGACCGTCATCTTATTTTCCATCTGTATGCCATCATTTAATTCGTTTCCATTTGCTTCTGGAAGTACACAAACAATGACACTGAAACAGTGGCTATAGACTGTTCATAGTAGATGAACATGTGGCCCCCCCCCCTTTACATACCTTCCTGTCACGTTTCTCTTCTATCATTGGGAGTAGAGGCCTTTGCCAGTGCAGCAACCATATTAACCCTATCGGCTGTCTCGTTTTTCTTAGGCCTCCAGGTTCCAAATCTAGTCCGTCACGCATCCTTCCAATGACCCCTTTCATAAAGTTTTTGTTCTCTCCAGCGGATACTGGGTCGTCGGGACTATCTCATCGTTGGCTCCTGTAGTTTCCCCCCACCCTACAGTGGTGGTAGCTCACCGACCCTCCTCGCTCCCCTTTCTGCAGACATGCCGCTGCACACACATCGTAAGTTGGCAACTGTTCTACTTGGGCGTCCTGCAGGGCCCCTTGGGGTTTTGAGGCATTGTCGTTTCGTCCTGGTTCGTGGCCACCACCTGCCACTTGTTATTTCACCCACCAACCTTCCTCAGACCCTACTACATTTCTGAGTTTTCAGATCTCGGCTTGGTTGGTTGTAGTCACTTGCCATGACTTTCATACATAGGTCAAGACTGTGAATTATTGCTTGGCACTATGTACTATCTTTCTTTGTTTTTCTTGACCAACTTTTCTTTTATAGAGGATATCATTGATTTATGGCACGGAAAATAGTCTTCCAGTTGCTGATCATCGAGTTGCCAACTCTTCTTTAATGATTTCCTGTCCATTTAATGACAGCTCCAAGGTTATTCAAAGTCGAAGATCCTTGCCGACCCCAGGACCCCCCTGTCTCCCAACAATAAGTTGATGTTTCTTCCATTATAGTGATGTCACATGGTTTTTGTTTTGACGGCTGCGCATAACACAAACTTGTCTTCTAAGCTATACGCTCCTTCCAGTCTTGCATGTTGGATTGAAGATGGGCTATGATTTGCTAGCCAAACCATATGCAACAATCACTGGCAATTAAATTACTAGTCTAAATCAAACCACATAACCTATTTCCTTTGCCATTGTCCCGCATGAATCGCTACTTTTCAGTATCTTCTTTCTTTACATGCTTTCCTCGACATGTACCATTAGCACATTATGTGAAATAGCCCTATACGGCGACAAAAATTATCACCCTTGTCATTCACAAGTGGTGGTCATGAACTTCCTCTGACTTTCAGGCGTTTTACCGTCTACCTCCACATCATCTTCTGCCATAAGTCTTATTGAGACTCTCTCTAAACCAGTACGCCCCCCCCCATATGCTCACCCCCCGGTACTGGAAGGTTTTTCTTGTCTAGCTAGTTCAACTGTTTGCATTCAGAGGTAACCTGTGTCAAATGTCACATCTCAGATCCACTGAATTAAGAGATGATCCAGTCAATTTTTGCTCAGGGATCTTCTCCCCTTAGCTCGTCCCTGTATGTGACGATAAAGGTCTTGAGTATATCATTGTTGATCGGAATCCACATTGGGCGACATTCATTTGTGGTCTATCAAGGCATATGAGTTTGCTCAAAGCGATTCCTAGAGTAATCCTCTAGCCCACTGGGGACGACCCCCGTCGAAGGGATATGCTCTATGATTTTACACATCTGTTGCCCGGTTGCGTCCAACCTTTTTCAAATTATGGGTGTCTATGATGGCACGATCTCCTCACGAATCATTCTGGTATAAATCTTGTGTTAAATAGGTTGCCTGTACGGATCACCCTCAGGAGTAACTAATTCAACTGCTCCCTGTTCGCCACGCTCCTAAACTCATTGCTACACATTTTATGGTCCTCCCTCATACTATCTGTGTCTGCACGGCGTTGACACCATCGCATTGATTTTTTCACTTCTCTACCCCTTTCGCCATGTTCCCCTTCAGTTGTTCCCAGCTTGATCGTTACTCGCGGGATACAATCTCGTGCGCCTTACCATTTTCACACCAGCCCGATTTTTTTCTTACTTATTAAACCGTTTAGATAGGGCCCGTCCCCCACCGCGGGCAGTGTTTTCTCACAACTCCGTGCACTCGTTCTGTGTCCATAGCGTTTTCCCGATCGAAAATGGATCCTCTGGCTTCGCAGACGTGCGTCACTGCTCTTATGCAAGTACCGCATCTCTATAAGAAACTACCCTCGCTTCGAAGTTAATATTGAAACGAAATGCAAAGACGAATATAGTTAAGTTGCTGAGAGTTACATCCCCATATGTATTAAATCTGTGAGAGACATTCCTTAGCAACGCTAAACCCGGTCTCAAGTGGTCTGTGCCCCCCCCCACCTATGATACACTTCTCATTGTGCCCCCCCCCTACTGGTTGACCCCCACCCAAAAAAACGAAAATCGACGCCCCATGGCACCAACCCCCCCCCGCCCCCCGAAGCCACCCCCAGGTCAGTTTGATCGTAACACCTGTATCTACAGGATCGTCTTCTACATAAGTTGCTTCGCTGCACAGAATGAATTAGACTCATATCGACTGCAACCCATTATAATCAAGCCCTTGTCACATCCCATGCCCCCTTGATGGCCATGCCACCTTAAATAAAAGCAATCCAAAGATGTCCCTTGGCGTCCAAGCGACCCGATTATAGGCGATATTTTATCCTTGCGCATCTTAACCAACCTTTCCTTCAAGTTACTCGCCCTACCCTCCCTTGATCCCGTGCTTGGTTCTTTTCTTCCCCCTTATTTTCCTATACTTCCCCCTCATCTCAATTTTGTACGGAACCCCCCCCACCCCCCCCCCCCCCCCCCCCCCCCCCCCGTTATGCCCTGGCCCCCCCCACTCACCCCATGGTATGAACGCCATGTTTCCTTATTAACATTTGTCAACTGTACTCCTTTATATTGTTGTGGTGTTAATGGCCCCCACTAAGACAGCCCCTCAGACTTGGTGTCTAGCCGTCCGTGGTCCCCCGTCGAGAGGGGAATGCCCCATGAACCCCCCCCCTCCCCCCGAGGCCGTGGGTGCCGACACCCCCCACCCCCCCCTGACAGGCCCCCCCCGCGAACTCGGCCCGTCCCTCCCCAGGACTCCCGCTCCCCTCTCGTATGTTGAACCCTTGCCAAAAACCCCATCTACACTCACAATGCCCCCAGTCTCGTGCCCACAGGATCTCGCGCCCTCTTGGACATCTGCAGACACCCCCCCCCCCCCCCCCGTGTTCAAAATATTTATTGCACCGAGAACCATAGACCTAAATCCGCCCCCCCCCCAGTCCCCCCCCCACCCCCCATTCAACCAGGTACAGTCACTTGGTTAAAACAAGGTTTTTTTTCTTTTTTATTTTCATGCTGTCCACGGAAATCCGCACCCCCCCCTCTCCGGTATACATCTAGGCACTTACCCAGACCCTGCTCCGCGCTAACCACATCATCTGATTAATCCGTGCCCTCTCCCCACCCCCCTGCCCGTCAATACTCCCCTATGCCTTTTCAATAAGGAAAGTTAGTGGCCCGGTCGCCCTGGATTACATGACTAATCGACCGAAGATAAAATTTAATAACTTTGAACACATAGGTGAATCCTTGCTTTACCCGCCAATGAAACAATTAATCGGCACCTGTAGTATAAATAGCCCCCACACGCAATAAAAACACACGCGCCTCGTTTGACCGGTTCGGATCCACCCCCCCCCCCCCCCCCTCCGCCTGTACTTCCCCCAATGATACCAGCCCCCAGCCGTTCCCCCCCACACATGTCAAACCCACTGCCTCAGTTAATGCTTATTGGTAGCCATAAATACGCGCCGCACATCACGCATGCGCCCCGCTACCCCAACCAACCCCTATCCATCTTCGTCATACGGTATTTCTGGATGGTCCATGAAGACTAATCGCAGTCTTGGCCTCCTGGCTACCTTGCCCCCCGGAAACTCAACTCTTATATGTTCCCGCAGTCCCAATGGCAAGTCCCGGTGTCGCTGCAGTCTCTCAACTGGACTAGGGCACTCTTCCCCCCTAACACTGCTTCACCTCACTCACCGAACTCGCCCCTCATCCAGTAATGGAATAACAGTCCCGGTATTACCTGTAACCCCCGCACCCGTCCCACAACGCAACCACCCCCCTTAAACAGGCACCTCTTATGCTGTCATTTCCTAACGCAACCATGTGATTCATGCGGGCCCCAAACTGCCCATGGCCTCGTCACACTTCGAAAGATTTTCTTCCCCGATAAAAATCCTACATCCTCATGCGACATCTCGTCCCACTTCAGAATCAAAGGAACTTCCCGCGCTTGCACCAAATAAGTAACCCCGATATCTCTTCCATCCCGCGTTATAATCATCCTGGCCTCAATGGCGCTTACGCCCCGTACTATGTCTACCCTCCCTTGTACCCACTATAGGCTCAAAAGCACACACAATGACCATGAATCTTTTTCTAAGGGTAGGTCAGCCACTATATCATTAATGTCCATTTAGCTCACGCGTTTATGGCAATATTTATGAGTCTGGTGGTTCTTCTACTGTTTGCTATTTGTTAGTGTATGTGGGTACCCCGGAATGATCTTTTGCTCGAACCCCTGCCAATGATCATTATGTTGAGTAGTAAACTCACTCTAACCAAGCGCGGTTATCTCCCTTTTGGTTCTTTGCGGGGGTCTCGGCCCTTCGAGCTGGAACCCTTCAGTGCCCCCCCCCAATCCGATTGCACACAACGTAATCATCCGCTTTTCGCTGCCCGCCCATTGAAATAACTAAATAATATGATCCACTCCTTTTCCCTGCCGTCCTACTACATACATTGAAGCTCATCTTATTCTCCCCCCCCATCCGAGCTCCCCACACTGCATCCCGTATCCGGTCGCTCTATATATCTTTCCTGCCACCCCCACCTAACCCACCTCCCCCCCCCCCCCCCCCCCACCCCCCGCCCTCCCCCCCCACCCCCCCCCACCCCCCCCCCCCCCCCGCCCCCCCCCCCCCCCCCCCACCCCCTCCCCCCCCCCCCCCCCCCCCCCCCCCCCCCCCCCCCCCCCACCCCCCCCTTCCCCGCCCCCCCCGCCCCCCCCCCCGCCCCCCCTCCCTCACCCCCCCCCCCCCCCCCTCCCCCCACCCCACCCCCCCCACGGTACCTTTAAGAAACTCTAAGTCTGCTCCCCGGCCCCCACCTCTACCTATTGCCTACTTCTATCAATACATCTAACTATCACAATTCTTATAATTACCTACATTATCAGTAACTATTATCAATTCGTCCAATGAATTACTTTGCCTTTATTAGCAAACATCCCATACTATGTCTGAGCCCCCCATGGACAAAATGACCAATTTGTTTATATTAGCCCCCCGCATACTTCCATCACAACTATAAACATTTGCCTATTACACCAATACATATTAGGCGTTATTATGGTATGACCTTAACGTCCGATAGTGATCCTCATCTGGCTCCCCCCCAAAAACCCTAGGTCACTCAACGTATTCTTACCTGGCAATCATCCGTGGGCTGTCCCCCACTCGCGACACTCGTAGTCCGCCATTCACCATTAATCCGAAACCTCGGCATCTAGACTCGCCCCCACAGTGAAATGGAAACCGGCACCCAATGAAGAAGCACCAAATGCATAACGAGTAGATCTCCACGACGCCCCTCTATCAAATCCTTAACTTTGCATAGACAGTAAGAGCATTTCTTGGCTTCCGGTTTCCATAAAGAAAGATGCGCGACCCCCAGATCGGAATCCCCCTTCTGTCACTTGCCTATACTCAGCACATGGACCCCAAACCATCTCAGCCAACAATTCAACCCCGGTCTATAAACCCGGGCCAGTAATTCCCTTTACCTGCCGCATCGTTTACGCTTCCATAGAACCTATAACAGTTTACCTCGGAGTGCACGATGTTCCTCTGACAGAGCTCCTGCATTAGAGGCCCCGCTCCACTAATCCCACAGTCCCGGGCTAGAACACGGACCTGCACTCCTCGCCCCACAAGGTAACAAACCAGGTCCTTATCAACGTACGTTGGTAAGTATTAAACACGACCTCCCCCCCCCCTAGCATGACAACCGCCCCGCCCCACTCTCCGAGATCAACAATCACCTTCTCTTAAACCTTGATCCCACCAATGCAAGCATTGCGCCATGCCTCCTCCGCGGACCAACCTGCCCCACCCACTTCGCTAGGCGAGAACCACCACTTTTTTCGCACAATAATACGATGACTAGTTGGTTGCACATACCATAAAATGGTGGACAAGTTTCTCAATGGAATCTTCCATAGAATTGTATCAATACCAATGAGTACTATCCGCAACTTGATTTTTTGTCCACATTACACGCGAACCCGAGACTATTTAATATCCTTTCGAAAAATGTTTTGGTACCTAGGGATTCAACATACCAGACCCCCGATGACACACCAACTACGCATGACCACTCTGGAAGGACATAAGTCCCCTAAACACTTACAACCCAATCAAAAGCTTTAAGAGCGCGTTTTTTGCTGCTCCACATCTCCTCATGCTACCGCCCTACGAGTAGATTTGGCAATTCACCTTCTCAGATCACCCCAATTAGTGTTCGATACCAAGTATCGCCTGCTAATAAATTGAAAGAATGCGTCTCGTGTACCGCTACAATGCCCACCGCCATCGGACCCTCATTACTTGACCCTCGTTGCTGTCCTCCCGAATACCGTCACCCGCCCCGGCATCATCGCCCGCCCACCGAAGTCGCCTGGGGCGTTCAATAATCGCCCCAGCACAACAAGGCATACCATTATAAAATCTCACCACCTCTCGACCAAACCAAGCGTAACCATACCGTTTGTCCCCGACAAAAAATAAGCAGTGAGAGGCTGTGCTTGGAGCTGTTTCCGTTCAGTGGGTCCTTGGCACCAATAACCATTTCGACAATGTTCTAGTTTAGTAAGAATATTTAGGCCTTTTAGATTGTCTAATCAAGTAGATCAATCCCCCCTGAATAATGAGCATCCCTATCTGGTTCACCCCAGACAACCTGCAACCCTTCTGTACATACCTTGGATTACTAATTTGACGACAATGTGTACAAAAAGCAACACCATGGACCGTGCTCCACATGTCTTATTGTCTTTCATTTCGAACCAATTATCTAATCGACGAAGAATAAGCTGAGTGTGGCATGGTTTATATTACTTTCGCACATGTTGATATCAATTTCCATACAATTCTTTCTCGACTTCCGTGCTTGAATTTTACGAACTTGGGTTTGAGGGTCCCATAGGTATTACATCTGATCGGATTACGATCAGTAAGATATGGATGTTCATGTTTATGACATTCTGTGTGTACCAGGACTGCTCGAGTAAGGACATAACGGATATGATTGTGCCGTAGAGGACCTGCACTTGACGATCCCCCTGCCTCCCTCAAAAGACAATGTTTGGACCGAGACTCCATGTAACAGCTATTATCCCATGTTCTCCGTACGCAACACACGTCCAAGCCTGCGCTCGCAGGAGACCCCAACAGGTACCCCAGTTTACGCTCCCCAACCCCTCCGCAACCAAAAACATAGTTATGCCCATACTTCACTGTTATACGCACGCACAGGCGCCCCCCCACTGCGCTGATCCGGTGACACAACGCGTTGGAATCGCCCACCCCCCCGAGATCGAGTCCGTCCGTCGCCTGGTACTCCCACCTCCAGGCTGCACCCAAACTCTAGTCCTGGACCGTTCAATCTCACAACTACACTCTCCGTAGCCCCGTGTTTGTGTGTGTTGTGAAGGGTTTTATGCACTTCCCACTCAACCACCCATCGAATTTAGTCGACATCGGAAAATTTTGGGGCAGAATCACTAGTGTATATGGGACCTTTCATGACCAATGTCCGAAGTTATTCTCTCATTCCCGTAGGGATAGTAAGACAAATATGTGGTGATACCAGTGGCCCGTTGTCCTATTTAATTTTATAGGGGACCCGCTCTGGGTACCGGGGTATGTGTTACAGCTCCGTGAAGCCATATCTATATCTTCTAAGCCCACGTTGTGTATCATTATAGATTCCTTACTTGCTTTCCACATCTTCTCTCATACTCCTAAGTCATGAATCGCTATTTCTGGGCAATAGTCGTGCACGCCGCACCCTACAGTTAGTGTTAGCGCGTACTGCGGTGTATGATGACCAGTCGTTAAGTCCACACAACAGACAGATAAAAACAATTGCTACTCTGTTAATCACCACTACTCTTGAATTAACAACGGTGGTATCACTCACTTACATATCAAAAATACTCTCCCCCATGAGAACTATCACTCCTAAAATGGACCCCCCCCCCGTCCACTTAGTTAACGTCTTTAAACATATACTAACATGTCACACCTTCCTCTCTTCCATGGGCATGACCCCCCCCATGAATATGTGTCCTGATTTCAAACTACAAGGGAAACCAACGCGAATACACAACTAAATTTAAATTACAAGTTATGGTACAGAATGAATTTAATATGGAATATTGTCAGTGTCATTCTATATATATTAACAAATGTTCTATGTGTTGTAGTCTGTTGTAGATAGGTCAAAAGTTTCGTAACTAATAGATATGTGGTACATATGGTTTTTGTTTTGTTTCATGCCTGCATGCGCATTGGTTATTTTGTCATTCTATGACTTCAATAGATTCCGTGTATTCTCTCGGGCATACCTAGTATTGGAGATGTTGTCACACAGGCCATTGTCCCCACTGATTTACCTAGTACAAGCTTACATTTCGCTCCAGTCTGAACTAGTTATTTTTACTCAAAGTTATTGTCTCACAGAGCCCGACCGGGGGACCATTAATGGTTTGAGCTTCTGACTGGCCACAGTTAGCTCTATCTGGCTTAGCCCTGAGTGATGGCCGGAAGGAAAGGTCCTCCGTATGATCCGTCAATTCTCCCCTGTCTGGGCCTCAGTGGATGCCACTACACACATCAACTGCATAGTCTAAAAAAGACCAATGGAGCTCATGCTTGTCCGAAACTCATGGCAATTCAGCTAATCTCCACCTCGGACACAGATTGTCATGCATCCCCCCCTCTGGTGCTACCATCATGCATACGCAGACTATCCAATCAAGACCATGTCCCTGAATTTCTAGACAGGATGTCACCTTCTACTTCTAAACTAACTGTGAAACCGTCTTACTCTTTTACTCACTGATCACACACATCACAGCATACAAAACAGATTTGGCGAATCAGAGCCCCGAATCCTCGGCCATAACTAGTATGACTTCATTTGAAATATCGTTTCATGTCCAATTAGTTTTATCCATTCTTAACATGGTTATCCCTACGCCCTCTGCACTATCCCAGCCTTAATGCCTATTTACTAGTCAATCCATCGCAGGTTGTTCTGCTGTAACTGTTTGTTCACTGCTCTTGCGCCATTCCAGATTTGCAGTTTTACTATCTCTCAGACACCCCCCCCCTCATGTTCAGCGCCTGGAGCCTCTTTTTAGCGCCTTTACCTCACTACGTCCTTTTTCCCCGCACACCTGAAACCTTACACAACATATCTTTTCTAGGGCTATTAAAGGCATAAATCACCCCCCCACAATTATCATTCACAATTTTCATTAACAATGATATTGACAATGGTTTCCAGCATCAACCTACCCCCACAATCTTCATGGACGAGATAAAGAACACAGATATACCCCCCCCCCCCCCGTGTTGAATTAGCACATGAAATTCTGGCCCCACATAATACCTGCAGGCACCAACATTCCTATAGCGCTAAAATGGGTCTCATCCAGAGCTCTCTTCTAATTTTTTTTTTTTTTTTTTCATACACAAATAGAGCCTCCCCCCTCGGCTCAGGCACGCCACACTCGCCTATCCGCATTTATCAGTTTTTTTTTAACTCACAGGGTTGGTTTTCGAAACGAATAATCTCCCCCACCGCTATCCAAGTGTGTTATATCAGCGATAATGGAGTCCTGGTACCAATGATCCCACGATTTTTCGTGACAATGTCCCGTTTGATTGACAAAAACAAAAAAATGTTATCTCTTCTCCCCGTCTCCAACCTAAACAACCAGATAGTTGTTTCGTATAGCAGCACGCGTCCAAATCGTGGTTAGGGCTCTTCCTCTATCCTGTTTGCAGCTGCACCAATCAATTTGAAGTTTACATGGTAGGGCTATTTCTGTTAAATCGAATAAATTTTTTTTCAAAAACACAGTTAAAAAAAAAATCTCTTATGGTGCAGAAAATGATTTTTATATGCTCGTTCAGGGCACCCCTACACACAATTTTTCTAATTGTCTGGGTATAATTTATTAATTAAATCTGGACCTATTTGCAGTAAACGTTTTACATATTATTATTGTTCAGCCAAGCCCTATATAAGGAACACAAGAACTATATAATTTTAAGTAGGGAGACTTACGTCGCTGCCACGCGTTCAAAAATATGCACATTTCTTCTCTACCTCCTGTTTCGGAATGATGTTGCCTGTCTCGGGGGTACTGTTATGTGTCGTACATAAACCGTAATCACCAATCTAATGTCGTCCCTTTCACTAATAAGGAGTTTGTTAATGGATGATTTTATAACCTACACTAAACTCTCGGGAAAGGGTAGTTGTATTTTATCCATCTGTATCCCGTCTGCGAACTAAAAAAAAGCTTAGCTGCTTGCCCCTAGGACTTACACTACGGCGTGCCATGAACCAGCTATTTGTACCTCATGGCCGCTCGAAAGCCTGTCGTTGACATGCGTTCATATTTGATTTTCCAAAAAAGGCCCATCCCCTCTGTCGACTATCCTTCTCTCGCTCCATCTGTTCGTCGTCGTTTTTGGTTATCTCGCCAAACAACAGTAATATAATTAATGTCCCTTGGATTAATTTCAGTGTTCATTTACGCAGTAACGTCTCATTCCCCATCAATCCGTTTTGTTCTTATGACCCCCCTCCCCAATGCCAGCACCAAACGTCTTCGTCATTGCCCATGAGAAGGCGGACGTATTGCCAATACTCTAGAGTAAAGCTTTTATAATCAATACGTCGAATGCGCCCGCCCCCCCGCGCCGGGAAAGCGTCGTTTTACACTCCTTTGCAGGGGGGGACAGAAGCCGTGTGAGACTAAACAAGGGGGAATCTTACGTGTTACATTCTCTGGCCTGACAGCAACTTTGATCCTCTATTTACCAATTGCTCTCCCTGCTAGTTCCTTTACTTAATGTTTTATTTGTTAGGCTTCATATTTACCATAATAATTTATATCTGTGGACTTAGAGTATATTTCATGACACCTTCCCAGCTCTTTTAAACAATCAGACCATTATATGTGGTCCAGGTCCTTTACTTCTATATACACATCAGGAGAAATTTATTGCTATATTATTTGCTGGCCCAGTTTCTTTTGTTTACGGTTTGATTCTCACCCCAGGTACGGATCGGAGGCGGTTTAAACCCTATCCGCATCACGCTCCCAGATCTGGTTTTTTCCTGATATATAAGAATTCAAATGCTAAAAATTCTATATTGGCAGCCGCCTAGTACCTGCAGAGTAAAGACACCATCGAGAAACGTAAAACCTCTGAGCATTCTAAACTGAACATATAGACTGAGCCCTCGTGCATACAGAACTAACGATTAAAAGATTATGTTTAATCGTGAATCTGTTTGACTACAACTAGTAAAATGGCACCTTACCTCATATTCCGTAGATCTTATATTGGAATTATAAAATCTGTTATTCGCCCATATTTACCATGCAAAGACATTCTTATTTTTCTCCGATAGTTGACGAAGTTGTTGATTTTCAGCTTTTAGTTCAAACTATTCTGAATCTCGCATATGCGCGGGCCACTCGGGATTAATTCCCCATCACACATGGCCATCTGATTTCTGTATAAGTAGATGTTGCACGTATGAACCAAATATTTACAAGTTGCGAACATCCGTATTTCCTTACATATGATTTCTTCACTTAAGTCAGGGTCATAATTTCAAATCATGGGTTTACTTGTGAAGCTTTTCCTTTAAATTTCTTGGTTAAGTCATTTGTAACAATTGTGGTGTCCATGTAATGCGAATCCGGAAGTCCTTCTTACGTGCTCAATTCGCGTTAATCTCGGTTGCACTATGGATTATAGTTTTTGAATATACTTCTGGTTTGATTACCCTACATATTACATGAGGACACAAGGACTCCAAGTACTTCTTGGGCTTGTGGTCTTGGGGGCTCTTTCTTCTGTTTCTCCTCTAGAGTTCTTTTGGTCAGGGGTCATGTTCTCCATGATAAATGTGTGTCCCCCAAAAAATTCACTATTCTTTACATCCCTACTCACGCAACATCCCTGGTTGGTAGGGCTGTTAATTTTGCCATACTTAGTCGATCTCAAAAACAGCATGTTCAGTGAGTCAATGTGTTCCTCAAATGTTTCTGTTGCTATAAGGATATCAATCCAGATAAATTTGTCGCTATACAGGGATCTATTCACGAGGACCTCACCATTAATCTTTTCGCACCATCATGCCTAGAGAGACCCACTTAGCGCATTTCTTTCAACTACCAATATGGCAATCTTTTAAACTAATAGTGTCATCCTTCTCGACCGTTACTTTACATTTCAGCCTACGGCTATGTGCTACTAACCTCAGGCTTTACATGAGCTCCTCTCGATTAGTATACCTTTACTCAGATTCCATAACTTTTCGAGATTATATTTAGACGCCTTATTTAGCCTGTGCAAAAACCATGCTAAGATTTGTATCCGGGTCAATGGGACTTAACTCCTGTTCATTCTGGTACAATAGCATTCTGGTCCTACCCCTGATTAATCTTATTACAGACCCCAGTCTATGTCTATCCTGTAGAGGGCTCTCTACTTCCCATTTAGATGTTACAATACCACTCTCTCGGAAACCTATACGAACAATCAAGACCTTCTACCTCCCGTCCCCCCCCGCGAATAATTCCTCTCCTTAAAAAGCACTAGTCTAGCTAATTAATCTTCGTTACTAAAGCTTTCCCCTTCCTTTGGAAATCCGGAATTAATCGTATATGGGCTCTATCATATACATCAGACAAGCCGTGTGGTGGTCTATACATGAGTTTCATTTTCAATTTCATATTCCAATAGGTTTTGTATGGCCCTTGGTCGTCCTGTTAAAACACCTCTGCCATGATTCTTTAGAAACCTCGCTTGACACTCTCTCTTTTGAGTTTTCAGTTAATTGTGTATGATTCTTTCCCTGTGATGCTCAGGTCTCACAGCCCGGCGCTCCCCCCTGTTAATCGGATATTCATATAATGCCTCTGAAAGTGGTTCCCCTCTTTTCAATATACACCATCTCGCGCAGATGGCTCCCCCCCCAACCCGCCCCGTCATCCACGTGATGTCTCTTTCCTGATGTTCTCCGGTTTCACACAATCATCCCGTTCTTCTATCGGGAGATGTCACCCATGACTCTGCTAGCCGCTTTTTCTTTCCCCCTTCCGCGCTTATATCACTTATAATTTGTTCTAGAACACACTTCTCTAGTCACTGTTATATGACATGCAATCTCCAATTTCCGCGCCTCCCAACTATTCTGACTCCACCCGCGGCCAACAGTAAGCTGAAGTACTATCTCTCCACACAGCCTCTAATTTCTGTCTTTCGCTTACTGTTAGCTATATTAGCGGCAGACATGTTTCTTCTAGGGCATGTTACACCAACCCCCCCCCTCCGTCCCTCCCCCTCAAAGTTTTTCCTTCTGGACTCCCTGGTCAGAACCCTGAATGGGGCGACTTCTCCCGACTCCCCCCCACCCCCCCCCCCCCCCCCAACCACAACACCCCCCCCCCCCCCCCCCCCAAACCCCCGTGGTCAGCTCACACAATTCCACCTCTCATTGCCGCGTGCCTTGCATCGAACTGTTTTTTAATGTTTTCCTCTTGCCTTTTCATCTAGTCCACGTTCTCAACTACAGATTCCTACGTCGGAACCCTTTTTATTGGACGTGGACCTTTTATGTAAATGGCACCGGTATCCCATGGTATCTTCTCCACGTCCCCGATGCACCCTCCGTTAGACCTATCCCCCCCAAGTGACCATGATTTTTCCCCACCCCCCCCTCCCCAGCCAATTATCATTCACTATAACGGAACCCAGCTAATACAATCGCCTTTCATTTTGCGGGCCTTTCTCCCCCTCCTTAAAGAACGCATCTTGATGCCAGAGATTTCCTCTCTACATCTTCCTCTTCCCCTACAGTTGGTTTTAAAGTACAGAATTGAGGCGATTGTCAGGCTCAACCTTTTCCCTCCGGGGTAAGACATCGTGACGTTTTGCAACTATCGGCATTAGTTGGCCATTGTAAAAATCACTAGTTAACCGCCTGACCAAGCCTTGTCTACGAGGCCAAAAAGGGGCTTCCATTACCAATTTGTCCACTTTATCATATATTATTTTTCCCTTGTCTTTTCCTCATCAGGCTCCTTAACTTTTGCCCGCAAATGGCGGTGTCACTCAGGCTCCCCTCCCCTCTGCATTGCCCATGCCGTCCCATATTCGTGGACCGTCTTACACATAACGTCCCCACCCATCCTGTGATATGATCCTAACCCCACCCCCCTTTCTAACAAAATTCTCAATGTCACTTCTTGACTTTGGGCTAACTATAATTGTGAGCCAACCCTTTTGAATTGACTGGCTACACCTCTTTTTATCCCCATCCCGCGGCCCACCATACTGCGCTCCTTACTACATGTAGTACTACCTTATAAGTCTGTCACCGCTACGTTCTTTTTGGCCCACAAGAACCAGACTGTACCCGTAGCACCATGGGATCTCTGTTCCTGTCTTCCTACCTTACACTCTACTTGTCATTTTCCTTATAGAAATATCTCCACTTGCCCATGGTGTTGCTATGAAAAGTTGAGACAATTTTTCTGAATCAAGGCTTGGTGTTTTATCACACTGGACCTGTGACACGTCACATCTTCTATTCTGGACGTGGTAATTCCTATATCATAATATCCCTCCTCATGTCTTGAGGCTCGGTACCTGACCTGAAAGGCGTTGAAATTCATACACAGGTTTTCATTCTTGCCAACGGTCACTAGTGTACATAGATTGTACCATTGTCTATTCTCTACACCACCTTTTTTACCTTGTTTTGAAAGATTTTCTCTTTTCATTATATTTCCCTATTTAATCGATAATTTGTACGGGAATTTTTTTTCTTATGGTCATTACCAAGTGGCCCTATATAATTGCGTGACTTACACATTCTATTTTGATCCTAGGCCCCATCACAAATTTATTACCATAGTCCCGCACTGCTGGGGCACCATCTAACGCTTATACACCTGTTACTTTTTATTACACGGTTCCTCTGCCTTGAGCACCTGCACACTCTACAGTTACCTCTTCCCAGCACACATTTATGCAAACTCACTCCAGCCCACTATCCTTGAACTTGTTCCCATGACGAACTTTCTCAGGTTCTGGAGACCCATGGCACTCTCTTAGTTCAGACTCTATAAAGGCACCATTTCCTTCTAAGATCCATCATGGGTCTTCTCCCCCAGAAGAAGTCCAATTCTACCCTCAGTATCGTCTCTATTTCGCTGCAGAGAACTGAGTGATGTTAGGAGTGATTCACCCCTCGCCACAGGTAGTTGTTAGGGCATATCGGCGGAGAAATTATTATTACGCTGCATAGGCTGAGAAGTCTGTCGGACTGATCCCATTGTTGGGGCGAGGGTGGGGGACGTCAGGTAGGCAGGCATTTTAGAATCAGTACTCGTAGCGCGTACAGCGAGTGTGAGCGTCATATAGTGTGCCGGAGTTGCACTTATGAGTTCATCTCTTGCCTAGCATCTTAGTGGTGGACAAAAACAGCTAGTTATCATGAGACAATAACTGAGGACCTACAGAAGCCCAAGGCGGAGCATGGGAGAGCATGTGTCAAGTAATCGACTACACTTTCTCGCGCAGATTCTTAATCTACCGGATACAGAATGTGTAACGGTGAGCTAATAGCGTAACGACGAACCTTACTTTAATGGTCTAAGTCTCGTACATATCCTCGAGTCTCTGCGTCCTACAATCGAGATGGACTATAATCGTGGAAACATAGTCCATAGGCTAGTGAAGGGAGGGTCCTCGCGGGCGTAGCATCAACTAAGGGTGCACTCGTAGGAATATGATCACACACAACACAAAATACAGCCTATAAGTTGAGTTACTCCCCAGGCTACCTGTAGGGCTGCTTAGTAAGTTAGCATGCTGAGTGCAAATGGGGGGGCACCGGTATTTCATCACTGTTAGCGGCCTGGAGGTTGCGAGGAAGCTGGGTTAGGGCTTCAAGATGAGGGCAGGGATTGAGATGGGAGCGTAAAGAAGACACGGACATGTATCCCAGGTTGTTTGTGAACATCTAAAGACGAAGAACTGCGTCTAGTGAAGGAATTGGACAGGAACCGGAGCTGTATTGGGCAGGGTCATGCAGAGACGGATAGGACTGTGACATGATATTGGACATTGGCAGATGTGAGATAATGGTTGGGAGCCTATGAGTCTTGGGAGTGATAGGTGCAGAATGGATGAAGAAGGGGAAGAGGAAGTGAGTATTACTTATCTGTTACGCCACTGGAGAACTAACATTGCGAGATCCCTTGAGGATTAAGGAGACAGAGTTGAATCTGAGGTACCAGTCAGATGTGGTTACGAACAATGACCCCCACAGTACAGGATCCTGGAGATTGTAAATAGATCTTGGGGGGTTCTGGAGGTTAGGACCTCAAGGGATCAAGAGTAGTGTATACAGTGGGACGGATGCGACTTCTAGTGAGTCCCCCCCAGGAGACAGCAGTCTAGACATGTCTCTGTGGGAGATTGCGCAATTGTGGTGGTATTGTGAGTTAAGGGGGGTTCAATGATTAATAGGTGGTCAGGATTGGGGTCTAAAGAGAGACCGGTGTGTTGGGGGGAGAGGTGGGAGTAAGTGGGTGTGTTAGCACTAAGGAATGATTTGTGTTTTAGTATGTAGTGTTGTATAGATTAAAGGTGAGTGGATGGGGTTATATATACCGAAGAATGTGGTGGGTTGTGATTGCAGTGGGGGAGTTATGTTTTTATTGGTGGGGTGTGTTTAGTGTGCGTGGTGTGACTTTATGGTATAAGGTCCCGTAGTCCCCTGAGGAGTGATGGGGACCCCGCCCTGATTCTTGTGTGAAGTGTGGAGTTTATAAGAATGAAGAGTGGATGGAGGTTTATATATGTGCAGACGTAGCCCCCCAGCTGGGATAACCCTGGGAAGTTATGGGTTGGGACTTATTTGAGTTAATTATTAGGGTTTATAGTTTGTTGTTAGTTGGAATTATACTGATAGGTGATATTAAGTAGGGACCCCAAATAAATTAGGTGTAAGGTGGAATAGGTGTTAAAGGTAGTTTGATAAAAAAATGATATTAAGAGTAGTGTATTATAGATAACTTTACTTGCTACCACATATCTATATATCTCAGTCAGAATTATTCTGGAATAGTGTGATGACTACGTTATGTGTCTAGGGTATGTGTATGATGAAGTGTAAGTCACAACAACAGACAGATAAACAATTTAATTTAATCCACTACTCTTGACAACACTGTGACACTCACATACATATAAGACACTCTATGAGAATATCTTAAGGAGTCACTGATAACTTTTCAAATAACAATATGTATTCATGTGTTGCTACTCATGAAGGTATATGTGTCCTGATTCAACAAATACAAAAGGGAACCAGGAAGCACAATCAATTTAAATTACAAGTTATGTACAGAATGTATTTAATATGAATATTGTAGTGACATATATTATTACAAATGTTCTATGTGTGTCAGTTGTGTAGTAGTAAAATGAGGTAATACTGGTTTTTTGTTTTGTTCAAGCTCTGTTGGTATTTGTCATCATGACTTCAATAGTTTGTCTTTTGGGGACTAGTATTGGAGATGTTCTCACAGTTCCTGATATTTAAGACAATTAAATTTCCCCTCTGAAAATGTTATTTTTTTAAAAAAGTCATTTCAAGATGAGGGGACATAATGTTGAGCTCAGCTGGCCAAATCAGCTTATCTTGCGTGATGGCGGCAGGAAAGGACTCCTCTGCTCGAATTCTCCCCTGGGCTCTGGAGACACCTCACTGATAGCTAAATGGACCAAGGAGTATGCTGTCCGACTCTGGATTCAGCAAAGCTCTGACCAGGTGCTGCTCAATACCATCAAGACCACCGTCCCTGAAAACAAGAAGGATGTACCTTCTACTTCATAACTAATTGATACTCTAGTTCTACACTGAGCACAATACATCACAAACATTGAGTTCAGAGCGTTAGGCCAACTGTCAGCTTCATCTGAAATACTTTATACCAGTATTTACCTCCTTATGGTTACTACGCCTCTGCACTTCCAGCATTATTTCTGTCTAATCAATAATCTAGGTGTCAGTGTACTGTTTGGCCATTCCTTGCCGTTTTACTTTCCTCCGACACCTTCTGTTCAGGCTGGAGCATTATAGGCTTTACATCATGTTTGCTACTGAACTACACATATATACAGGCATAAATTAACAATTCCCATTCAATTTTCATTAAAAGATACTGAATGGTTCAAGCTTACCACAATTTCATGGAAATAAACACAGATACGTTGATTAGCAATGAATTCTGGCACAATTACTGGCACAAATTCCCATCTGCTTATGTTCCAGGCTTGTATTTAACACAAATATGAGCTGGCTTCAACGCCGTGTTGCTTTATCGAGTATATTTGCACAAGTGGTCTCGAACTAACGCACCTAAGTGAGTATATCAGCGAGTCTCGCCAATGACGCCACGTTTCGACAAGTGTTTGAAAAAAGGATACCATTTCACGTCTCCCCTAGCAACGAAAGAAAGTATTTATAGCCCGACCAATCGTGGTTAGTCTTTCATTTGTTGCGCTCCAATCAATTTGGAGTTTACATGGTAGGCTAATTCTGTAACGTAAGATTTTTTTCAAACACGTTATAAAAAAATTTTATGAGCAGAAATGATTCCATGCTGTCAGGCATCCCCACTATTTTATTTTGGGTATAATTTATTAATTCCTGGACTATTTGCGTAACGTTTTACATATTCTTTGTCAGCAAGCCCTAAGGAACCCAAATATACAAATTTAAAAGAGCTACGTGGCTGCGTTCAAAATATGTATTTTCTACCTCCTGTTTCGAAGATGTGCTGTCTGGGTACTGTGATGTTTTCAAACGTAAACCCATCTATTGTTATCTTTTCTAATAAGAGTCTGTTATGATTTATAAACCTAACTCTGGGAAAGGGTAGTGTATTTTATCACTGTCCGTCTGAAAAAAAATTAGTGCATGTAGACTTACACGCGTGATGGCAGCATTTGGGTATCGCGCGACGCGTGTTTAGTGGTTGGCTGTCTGCGTCTCCGTGCTCGCTATCCTTTGGGCCATCTGTCTTTTGATCTTTGGTAACATAGTGTAGAAAAAGACATGAATGGAATTTAAAATTTAGGTCAACTTGCATATTTCAAGGTTTTTCTTAGAAAGGCAGCACATTTTATTGTGTGTTTGGGAAACGCGTGTATGTTGCAGAAGGCCTTTAATATCAACGTGAAACGTTACAATTTGCATACGCAGTAGAAAACAAGGGGATTTCGAGTACAGTCATTGTGACAGCACTGTTCTTTACCATTCTTCTTCCTTTATTTATTATATGTATTTATTAGGCTTTATATTTACTTGATAATTTATATATGTGGATTAGAATATTCCACGACACCTACTTCTAAGCAAAATCTTCATTCTTGCTATGACTGCCCTGCCGGTTGATAGTAATTCAACTACTAAACTGTAAGTTCTCTCTCAGACTGTGTTTTATACACTTTATCGTTGACAAAATTAACCTAACCTCTTTGATGGCCCAAAGGAAAGAACTCAAGGAGCTGACAATGAAGGAAAAGGTTGATGTTCTACATTTTCTGGAAAGCAGCAGCCAAAGAAAGTCGGCAGAACATTTTGGGGTTAGCAAGACCACAGTTAGCAACATCCAAAAACGTAAACATGAGTACTTGGAGAGATGTGGTAAGGAAAGCGGAGATCTACAGCAGAAAAGGAGGAAAACTCCCCTAGATGAAGTCAATGAAGCCACATTAAACTGGTTCAAACAAATGAGGACAGTTAACGCCCAAATCTCCGGGCCGATGATTCAAGAAGTTGTTAAAAAATTTGCAAGGGAATTCGGGGTGGCAGAAGATTTCCAAGCATCAAGTGGTTGGCTCGAGAAATTTAAACTGCGACACGCGATCTCCCAGAAAGTGTTGTGTGGTGAATCCAATTAAGTTCAAGTAGAAGATGTGGAAGAGTTCATCAAAAAGTTTCCTTACTTCGCCAGAGGCTTCAAAGACGACGACATCTTTAATGCTGACGAGTGCGGACTCTTTTTCAAGGCGATGCCTGACAGGAGCCTCGCCATGAAGGGTGACAAATGTAAGAGCGGAAACCTTTCCGAAGAACGTTTCACAGTTATGCTTTGCGCTAGCTCAACCAGAGAGAAACTAAAGCCCTTGGTGATTGGTAAATCGGCAAAGCCATGCGCATTCAAGAACCTGAAGCCCGAAGACCTCCCCGTCACTTGGAGATCAAACAAATCCGCATGGATGACTGGCGCCCTATTTGAGGAGTGGGTAAGGGGCATCGACCGAGAAATGAAGAAGAAGAAACGGTCTATTCTACTGACAGTAGACAACTGTCCTGGCCACCCACAAGTGGAACATATCACAAACGTGACACTGAAATTTCTGCCTTCAAACACAACCTCAAAAACCCAACCTCTTGACCAAGGCATAATCAAAACATTTAAAATGCACTACCGGGCCCAGCTCCTGCAGTGGGTCATTACTAAAACACAGATCTGTTGTCCGCTTGTGGAAGCAACTTCATCCACTGCATCAGTTAACGCTCTGGATGCTGTCCTCTGGATCAGTTCTGCTTGGAATAAAGTTCAGCCGGAAACGATACTTAAGTGTTTCAAGAAATGTGGATTTGTCACAACCCAAGAGCATGACGTTTTAGCCCCATTGGACAGTCCATCGCCAATGGCAGAATTCGAAGGAGTAGATTTTGAAGGTTTTGTTGCAATGGATGATGAGGTGGCAACCTGTAATGAACCTGACCCAGAAGGAATTTTCCAAGCGATATTGACTGAAGTACAGACAAGCATAACAGTGCATGAAGCAGCTGGTGAAGTTGAAGAAGCAAGTGACGATGACACAGAAATTGCAGAGACTCCAAAAGAAGAGGCTGTCAGGCATCTGATAATGCAATTGAAGTCATTTGCTGTGGAAAAATGCCCAGGTATGTTGAGTGGTGTAGCCAGCGTTGAGAGTGCTTTCTCCATTTATGTTTGTAATAAGAATAAGACACAGACCAAGAATGACTCCTTTTTTCAGAAAGAATGATTAAACCATGATCAAATAGATGTTGATGATTTGATTTGATGTTGTGATTATGTATGATTTCGTATGATACTGTATTCTCCAATATAAGCTGTTCAAGGAAGTAAAGTATCAGAACAATAGGCCTCGTTCCGTATGTTGACCACCTCCGTATGTTGACCGGTTTGCTACAGTCCCTTGGTTGGTCAACTTATAGAGGTTCTACTGTATATATATATACTCATTGAACAAAGTAAGTGTGCAACACTTTATAGGGCACTGTGAGTGATTTCATGGACGAAATGAAATAAAAGTTGGCACACAATGTGGTTGAATATTGAATAAAAGTCCAAGTGATCACTTTGATTTTAGTGAAAGTGTCATGAAAGAAAGATAAAAACTAAAGTCAGTGTGGCATTCCCACGAAAAAATGAAATCTTTATTTCAGTACCGTGTATGTCCACCTTGAGCTGTTATCAATGCTTGACAGAGCCTTCTCATCGAGCCAATGAGACGTTGGATCTGTTATTGGGGGATGTTATTCCATTCTTCTTGCAACGCTTGTGCTAACTGGTGGTGGTTTTCAGGAGGATTTTGTCTTCTTCGCAGCCTACTTCTCCAGTTCGTCCCACAGGTGCTCGATGGGAGAAAGCAAAACGTTCTACTGGACGCCTGTACACCAAATCACGCCCATCATTGCCTTGCAAACAGAATCTTGACTCATCAGAGAACAGAATGCGTCTCCATTGATGACAGGGCCATGCTACGTGCTGTCTGGCCCAGGCCAAGCGCGCTTGTCTATGGCGAACTGTCAGTGCTGGTCTAACTGCAGGTCTGTGAGGTAAGAGATTTGCCTCTCTGAGCCTATTCCGCACTGTTCTGCACGACACGGGTCTTAAACCTGGAATGTTCCTGGCAGTCCATGTTGCCTGAATAAACCTGTTACGCAAGTGCATAAGGCGTATGTAACGGTCTTGTGCAGGGGTGGTAACTCGTGGTCGGCCACTTCTATGGCGATCAGCAGTGGATCCAGTTTGGTGGAAACGAGCTTTAATGCGTGATATAGTGTTCCTGTGAACATTGAAATGTTGTGATACAGCTAATATAGTCGCTCCAGCAGCTAACATCCCTATAGCTATTGATCGCTGTTGTTGGTTCAATCTTGGCATTGTCAAAAAAGATGTTTCTGTTGGACTCTTGGTACTCTCTATTTCAACGATTACGTTTTCCCATGCTTGTGATTAGAGCTACACACTAACCTTCCTTGTATCTGTGATAAATTCTCCCCTACGGCACTTTTCATGTGATTTATCTTGCACTGTGATTATCTCCCCATGAATAGTGCGATCCAATTGTAATTGCATGGGTAAGTGAACAACACTCACACAGAAATGTGTGAAAACTTGCATTTGAGTTCACCCAAGAACACACGCACAGTGCCCTGTTGAGTGCTGCACACTTACTTTTTTCCATGAGTATATATATATATATATATACAAGGTCTGTCCGGAAAGTAATGAGACTGATTCCATAAAATTGGTTTATTTCAAGACATGCTTACATACACTTAAAATTCTTCGAAATAACATCCTTGAGCATCAATACACTGTTGCCAGCGGTTCTGCCACGCGTCGTAGCTTGCCTGGATTTCTTGAACGGGGATCTCTTTCAAAGCACTCGTCACGGCAGCTTGCACATGTTTAACAGTCCCAAAATGGTGTCCTTTCAAGCTGGATTTGAGCCGGGGAAACAAAAAGAAATCAGCCGGGGCCAAGTCCGGGCTGTAGGGAGGTTGAGGCAGCGTTGCCATGGTTTGTTTCGCCAGAAACTCTCTCACTAACAGGGACGCATGAGTCGGCGCTTTGTCGTGGTGAATAACCCAGGTGTTGGCCATCACCGGGCGGACGCGCGCGACTCTGTTCTTCAGCCGTTTAAGCAAGTCCACGTAAAATGCAGCGTTGATCGTTTGTCCAGGTGGTACAAACTCTTTATGGACAACACCTTTAGAGTCAAAAAAGACAATGGGCATCGATTTCATCTCGATTTGCTCTGTGCGTTGTTCATCCTCGATGCTCTCTCTTCCTTCTTTGAACGTTTTGTGCCACCGAAAAAAAAACACTTGTGCTTTCAATAAAGCATCCTTCCCGTAGGCTTTCTGTATCATAGCAAGCATCTCGGTCGCGGATTTTTTTAAGTTTTACACAAAACTTTATCGCGTATAGCTGCTCGACATTCCTCTGCATTTTGACCGTTTACTCGACGCTCAACCAGCTGTCCACTTCGCAAGCGATCCGCACTCTGTAAAAGCTCAGAGCCAACTGACGAGAAATCTATCGTTTACCTAAAATTCCCGAGCAACCGTCACGCCTGGAGACTCCGCCACCCGGCCCTTCTGATTGGCCCAAGAAAATCAGTCTCATTACTTTCCGGACAGACCTTGTATATGGTTTAACTGTAAAGTATTTATATTACTGTTAAAGTTAATTAAAGTTCATCTTCATCTGTTTTCTTGATCTTTGATGAAAACTGTCTTTCTTCTGTGCTAAACTTGAACAAATGTTAATAGTATTATCTCACAAGTTATTTTGGTATTTGCTATGTTCTTTAACACCACATACTTGTTTCATCATTTCAATGTTCACTTGTAAAGAATAAACTTGTAGGGTATATGTTCCATAGTCTTTAGATTCTTATAATCTTTAATTTTTAATTTCTTTTGTGTGATATGGTTTTTTGTAAAGTCAAGTAGCTTCAAACAAGGATACTTATCTTCGAAAAGTTCTTCTAGGCTTGGCCCAGCAACGGAACTGGAAAGAATCCCACAACTGCGGTTCTTCCAATCTTAAAAGTGGCACTGTTGAAGACCCTGTGACATTTGACAAGATCTCAGAACAACAAAAGCTTCCTCCAGCTGACTTAGGCACGTAAAATTTAGTAAACTCTTCAAGGCAGGATATAACCTGAAATATAATATATATAACCTACGTAGTATCTCTCACTGACTCCCTAACCAGTCAGGAGGTAAGATGAGGCAGATTAGACAAGATGTGGTTACTCATGAGAATCATAGCAAGTAAAAAAATAACATAATTCATTTAATTAATAACACACTATTCCAGTAACTCCCTGGTTACAGTTTGTCCATGATTTGATTCCTTACAATCAGATGGCCTTGTGGAAAGAGTTATGTTATAACTCTATTTGTACAGTAAAATAATTCCCTTCATTTTTTTCATCTTTCCAATAAGGTGGTCCATTCCAACAAACTTAACATCTTCAAAACACTTTCCTAAAACTAACATCACAATCTACACGTTCATCTGCTTTCATTTCACAATTAAATTGAGCTAACACAGGTTTGAATTCCCTCCAAGAATTACACAGTGTTTTCACACACACGTATCCACTTATAAAAGGCACATATTAATAATATAATTATATATACATATGTAATTACATTATTTCTTACACTCAAATACATGCAGACCGGCTTTTAATGGTTCTACAGTGTTACCCTGCAGATGTCAATGGAGTCTGGTAGTAGACGATTTCGCTCGTGTCTGAAGTTTTGAATTGTGTGGCAAGTGAATGACTATTGGTACCTTCCGCCTTTTATAGTTAAGGTTTCCCGTACGAGAAAGCGTCAAGGCCAAAGTATTTTGCAGACCAGGAAAAGTGAAAATCTTAAGCGTCCTGTGCTAATATGAAAAACTTGAAATCGTTCTAGTTTCTTTATCTCTGAACGGATTTCCTTCATCCAAAGCTTATATTATTCGTAGGGATAAGCTCTATCTAGTATCTCTCTTTTGTCTGGATTAATCCGACTTTTCACTGTAGTAGCCTAAACATAGCAAAGCAAAACATGTTTCATGCTTTGATGCCTGAAATACACATTTTTCTCCGGTTCTACACCACTTCCAGTGAAATTATAGATATCTGACAATAGCTAATGATCGCTATTATCGAATTATGTTCATCATCATTGATATATTCCGTTCCTATCTGCACAATGCCTTTCGAAAAATTGTCAACATCTACACTTTTTTTTTTCGTCTTCCTACGAAAAGGTTTTACAAAATATTAGCATTGCATGTACCGAGCTGCGGTTTTGATTGATTGTTTGGCTTCTCGGAATTTATGTACGGTGTAATGTTTTAAATGATAGCCGAGATAGGATTCAGACTCATCACATTCCCTAATATTATTTAGACGCCTTTCCCGCAGTCCATCAACCTATTCTTTTCTCTGAACCTTTTTTTACTCTCCCTGAAACGTATATCAATATAACTAAGGGGACATGATGAAACCACCATTCTTTTAGTTTATTTACTGGAAAAATTTCGACTGGACAGCGGCAAGTGGCTTGTGCCTTGTTGGACATGTTTAAATATACATACACTTATTACAAATGATAGTAAATAAATACATATGATGTCATCATCACCCACTCCCTTCTCCACTTGGAGTCTGGGGTTACATCTGCTTTTGGTTACCTGAGAGAACTAGCACGAAGCAATCGCCAGCGCTGTGCTGTGGTGGTTCATGAATATATCATTTTAACATGCTGAGGTTGCCAGCCTCGTAAGGACATGTATAACCATCAGCAAGTTCAAGCATGTTAAATTCAAAGTATATAAAATATGTTACAACTCACTCCAATTACTGGGCCATAGACTTCTTGCTCATTTGAATAGTCTTGGAAACTTGATAAAGATTCCTCGAACAAGCGTCTGGGGTATTATTTCTAGTATAGAATCCCTCTGTGACTTTGTGAGTAGGTCCTGTAGGAGTCCGGTTTCCGTATTAAAAGGTGGAGTTTCTTTATTGTGTTATTCGGAAGGTGCTCCAATACTTGTTTTCTGTTCCTATAAGTTCAAAATCCTAACTTCTACTCTTTCCTGGCTTCAATCCAAGCTGTCTACTTTTGACAATTCTGGATTGCAGTGTTGTATGTCCAAAATGTTCTACGTTAAATTGCAGTTTTCTCGCCTGCGCTCACACCTGGAGTTTCCGACAAAACGTCAATTCACCGTGAAGGTATATTAGCCTCTAAACTGCTAAGCCAAAAGCATTTAAAAGTGTATGTTATGATAACTTTCCTCATGCACTTTTCTGCATGACTCATGCGTTTGTAAAATTCAAACGGTCACTCTCAGTATATGAAATTGGTATTTCCGTCAATTCTCAGTAATGATGACCACTACACCTTCTTACATTTATCTTTCTTATAACAAGCCGGTGCGGGAGTTTATTACCGCCTTTTCGACATCTCAGGTGTGTCTGTAATATGCCACCAGATCGATAATTTTCCAGCACTCGCTATGCAAACAAACACCGGGCGTCATGAATGGAAAATAACGTGTCTGCAATCTGCGTTTACCTGTAATTCATTTCCGCGGGGAAGGGTGGGCAAACATGACACGTATAAATGGAGTAAGTGTAAACATTGACACGACTGTACGAAATACTGTTGGAGGTAGGAAAATATAATGTTCCAACAATCGAATGGCGCACATAATTAATACGCACAATAAATGTAGATCAATATTGCAGGAGAGGAAAAGATAGCGAACAAATTTATGAGACACCTTATATACAGAAGAGCTCCATGTATATGGTTGATGTTTGAAAGAGACGTGCTATATAATTTGGTCAAATGTATTTTAAATGAGAGCTAAGAACATGAGGACAAGGAGCAGAAAATTATAAACTCATAACAAATGGGGCCATAAAGTACACTGCATACCAATGATGGAGAAATAGTATAATTATTTCTGAACACTCTCATTCGAAGGAAGCAATCCATTTTCTTTGAGCATGTTATAAGAAGAACGCTGGAATACATCGTGACAACTTGAAAGATTAAAGGAAAATAACATAGACGGCGAGAACGAGAGAAGATGCAGGTCGGTTTGACACTGCGGCGTGGAAAGCGATCCACAAAAGAACTGAAAACAGAACTGGAGACATGAAACTGTTGGCAGACATGATCGTCTAGGTATTGGTACTTAAAAATGAAGAAATTTGAAATAATTTCAATGATTCTTAGGAACTATACATCTGTCACCTCTTCATTCACTTGCATATGTATATTGCCTTGTTCTCACATGCATAAAAAGATGGCTTGGCAATAGCACTTTAAACATGACCTCAAGTGATAGTGAGGAATCTGACATAATTAAGTCCGACAAACAAATATTAAATAATACACATCCCAACAACCAATCTGAAATAATGCAATCCGACAAACCAGTATTAAATAATGCACATCCCAACAACCCATCTGAAATAAGTCACGTCCAATCAATCATGCTCCAAGCATTGACTGTATACGAAACCTGACACACATGCCACGAAAAAATCATTTTAGTTACCTTGGTAACAGCGTTATTCAAGACCTTCAAAATCATAAAATAAGAATCTTGAACTTAAGTTTCTTCTAATGTCGGGCTCTCAAACATTCAGACATGACCCTTCATTTCCCCACAGAGCATAGGCCTCCAACAATCTTATGCAAAGTCTTCCTGTTCCGTGCCATCAACTCAAGATCTTTCTATGTCTCTCTCATCTCGTTCATGTCTCCAAGTCTCTTCTCCGTACGATATTTAGTTTTCCTCTACTTCGCTTACCTTGATGACTCCAGATGAACGATTGCTTTGCAATATTATCAACAGATTTCCTCAATGTGTGCCCTACCCACCAACTCTACTCATACTATCCACTACCAAGAAGAGATCACGCGATAATTTTCAGACTAAGAACCGGCCGCTGCAGACTCAAATATCACGTGTTTAACAAACTGAAAATAGGACAGACAGATTTGGGCACATGTGGAAAGGGGGAGGGGGGGGGGGGAACAAACAGTAGAACATGTGACCAAGACATGAGAGGAGCAGGGTGGCAGTGTAGCCTTCTGGAACCCATCTGACAGAGACAATGTGTGGTGACGAGAGAAACCTGAGACAGACCGCCAGTCGTAAAAGGTAGATACAAAGGTGTGTGGGGATGCAGATGGACAGATGAGTGGCTGTTGAATAGAAGGATGTGCTTGTGGCATAATTTTTCTTTTTTTTCTGTGTTCTTTTCGCATCAGCTTCCCCCAGAACAAAATTGTAAGTAAACAATAGTTCACACAGTAGCATAGAGATGGACAGGCAGACAGATAAATAGACAGACAGACAGACAGACAGAAAACCAGACAGACAGACGGACGGATAGACAGACAGACGGACAGACAAACAGACAGACAGATAGATAGATAGATAGATAGATAGATAGATAGATAGATAGATAGATAGATAGATAGATAGATAGATAGATAGATAGATAGATAGATAGATAGATAGATAGATAGATAGATAGATAGATAGATAGATAGATAGATAGAACGACTTATTTTTTTAATCTCTGTAATAATGTCACGTGTTTTTCTTCACAGCGACGGAGCCTACGCAGCCATGTAAATACTACTTTTTTTTTCTTTAAAAGACACTTTCTAAAGCCTCTATCTGGTAAACTAAGTGTCCTGTGGTGACTGAGGTCATAACGTCATTCGTGTTTCTCCTTATGGCGGTATACAATGGTAACGCTTATCCTCAATACGTGAGCTGGAATGGCGTGACTGTTTTAAATCTGGAAGTGATGAAAAGAACGAGACTAAATAGTCGACTTTGAACTGCTTTATTCAAGCTCAACATCAACTTGTTTTGATATATCACTTTAAAATGAAATTGATCATAATGATCCTGTTAACTGTAAGGTATTGTGTAGGACCGGGGTTGGAACCCTGTCGATCCCGGTCTACCGGTAGATCCTAGTGGTGGATTTGGTGCTTCTTTAGGCGACTGGGTGGAGGCAGATGACTTTTTTAAACTAGGTATATTTAGGACTAGACCTCTGCCGCTGGCATTTAAAATCACTGTGACCTGATGAGGTGCTTTGTCCGCATTCCCAACAAAAACTCTCGAGCTGGCTACTAAAACATATTCGTGAACTTGTTGCGCACATATTCTTTTGTGTGACGCACAGATTACTGTTGGTAGGCATGCAAATGTAAGGTGTAACTATTTAGTTATGAATCTATGATTCTCAGGCTAAGGGACAGAACCCTGATTGTTCGATGTAGTATTCGGTTCTATGGGTTGTCTGTTCTTGTGTCACAATCTGGCGTATGAATAATAGATTTACGTCATTTTGCGTCTGGTATGGCCATAAACAGAGTATTATCAGAGATTCTCCTAATGTCCATTATTAACGCCTAGGAATGGCGTGCGTTATTCGCTCGTATGTGTTTTCCTAAAGCCAGGTAAAAACCATACCTTTTTTTGCTGCACCTTTTTTGCTAAGCCTAGCTGAGAGACGTATTATCGTACATCTAGGATTGTTGACTACAGATGAAGATGTCGGGTTATTTAGCAGCACTAGATCACTTGATGTATCCAGCCTGATTGATAGCAGATATGTATAGACGCCCAATGAGGACATTTACGTATGTATATTGAAGTAATTCTGCTTCATAATTTCTCATCCTGGGTGAGCGAAGCTCACGGAGGAGAGCCATCTTGGATTCCCGCCATTGTAAGCGGATCATTGACGGAGAACAGAGAAGATCTTATTATCTGATGATGGTACAGAGATCTACATATTATGAAAACCCACTACTGTGGTATAACATTATTGCTATAAACATTGGATGAATTTACGGCTTGAAGAAACTTAGCCAGGAGAAGGTTCTGTCAGTGAACCATTGTGGATGTTTATGTATCCACCTTTACTGACGCGATTAGTCAGTTGGAGCATGAGACGATAGACAACCAGAATATTGAGTGCTTGTCTACTATCGTTCCATTATATTTACCACTGCATGAATATACATCTGATATTGTCACCCATTTTTCATGTATACGATGATTTGTGTGCCAACCTGTTCAAGTGACTGTACTCGTGATGTCGAAGTGTACGTCCATTATTAAATGTATGAAACGACGCCAGTAGTCTGCCCTTTATTGACTTCTGCTTATGATTGAGTGAGTGACTTGTCAACTCAACTGAACTATACATACACATTCGCGTCCTTTAAATCTACATTCTCACTCGATGTCAGCACTGTGTCGGAACGAGTTGACCTTCCATCTACGTGTCCAGTATGACCCTATGAAAGCAGGAACATCACAACAAAGAAATGCCTTTATCAATGTGATGGCCTCAAAAGTTACTTATCAGAACTGTATGAAATAAGAACACGATCCTTTTTATGTAAGGTTCACCAGGTTTATGACACCTGTGCTCCACATGGAGCTTTATTATTATGATGTTTGCATCAGATGGAGATGGATGAATGAGATTGCACGGACTGATTTATTTATTACAGCTCGATCTTAAGCATATGCATAGTAATGATAGTGGTTGTGTGAAAATGGTGCGCAACTTGTATGCCTGTGACATCACCGAGTTTTGTAGAGCACCGTGCGGTGCGAATGAAAAAGGGCGGAAGCTAATGATATGAAACCAGTGATATGTGTATATTTGGCAGTTAATAGAAATAGACCCTGAATGCGGAGTCTGAGGAATTTTATGCCACGATTGTTGACCTGGAATTTTGGGTCTGAACCATGTTATACCACGAATGTTGTATGCCAGGAGCATTCATTGCTGAACATTCATTGTTATGTTAATATTAAATCGTTACAAATTTTCGAGGTGACTGTCTTCTTGATTCCCTTTCATGAAAGGTGGCAGTTTTATGTGTTACCTCCAGAGGACGAGACAAAGGACAGAGTGTGGTAGACATATATATTATAGATATATATATATATATATATATATATATATATATATATATATATATATATATATATATATTTATATATATATATTATATATATATATATATATATATATATATATATATATATATATATATATATATATATATATATATATATATACTTCACTAACAAGGTTTTATAAAGTAACTTCACTAACTTGGTTAGATAAAGTACGAGGGGCGTTCAGAAAGTAATGCACCACATCGTTTTTCTCAGGAGCTGTTTATTCAAAAAGCATGAAATTTATATACAATATACATGGATATGTCATGTAAACATCGGTATTATTCAACATATTCCCCATCAACTTGTACGGCTTTATGCCAGCGCGAAACAAGTGCGTGTATTCCTAGCCTGTACCAGATTTTGTCTTGATCATGTAGCCATTTCTTCGCTGCATGAATCACTCCTTCATCATCTTCAAACCTTGTCCCACGGAGTGCATCTTTAAGTGGACCAAATAGATGAAAATCAGAGGGTGTCAAATCGGGACTATAGGGTGGATGGGGTAGTACAGTCCAACCCAATTTGGTGATTGCTTCCCGTGTTGCCAGACTTGTGTGAGGGCGCGCATTGTCGTGAAGGAGAAGCAGGTCTGCTGGATTCTTGTGCGGCCGAACTCTGCGATAACGTTGATTGAGTTTTTTCAATGTCTTAAGGTAAGCTTGCGAATTGATTGTCTCTCCTCTTGGCATAGCGTCCACAAGAATCACACCTTCAATGTCCCAAAAGACAGTGATCATGACCTTTCCAGCTGAAGGAATTGTCTTGAATTTCTTTCTTCGTGGCGATTGCGAATGATGCCACTCCATTGACTGTCTTTTTGTCTTAGGTTCAAAATGATGTGCGCAGGTTTCGTCACCTGTAACGATCTTAGCCAAAAAGTTCTCACCATCAGCATTGAAACGCTCCAACAATTCAGAAGAAATTGCTTTCCTTTGCAATCGGTGGTCATTTGTGAGACTTCGAGGAACCCATCTTGCGCAAACCTTAGAAAATCCGAGAGTTTTTATAACTGCATTTGCACTACCAATGCTGACTGACAGCTGTAAGGCCAATTGTTGAGTAGTGATTCGCCTATCAGTAAGAATAATGCCCTTAGCGCATTTCAACATTTCTGCGTTGGTGGCTGTGGCAGGACGTCCACAGCGCGGCCGATCAAGCAGCTCCGTATCTCCACTTCCTGATTCTTTGATTCTCTGAACCCAGCAACTGACTGTACTCCTGTCGACTGCAAGACTTCCATACACATCACATAGACACTTGTGAATGTTCACAACAGTTTCCTTCTCTGCAACGAAAAATTCAATCACAATTCGCTGCTTATAACGCAAGTTGCTAACACGCTCCATTTCAACGGTTTAGGGCAGCCGTATTATTTGGCCGGTTGCGGTGCAATTTGGTGCACACAATTAGCACATGCCATATTTTTTTAAGTGTGCAAAATTTCATGCTTCTATCTTCATTATTAGCTGAGAAAAACGATGTGGTGCAGTACTTTCTGAACGCCCCTCGTAACTTCACTAACTGAGTTAGATAAAGTAACTTCACTAACTGGATTAGATAAAGTAACTTCACTAACTGGGTTAGATAAAGTAACTTCACTAACTGGGTTAGATAAAGTAACTTCACTAACTGGGGTAGATAAAGTAACTTCACTAACTGTGTTAGATAAAGTAACTTCAATAACTGGGTTAGATGAAGTAACTTCACTAACTGGGTTAGATAAAGTAACTTCATTAACAGCGTTAGATAAAATAACTTCCCTAACTGGGTTAGATAAAGTAATGTCATTAAGGCATGTAAGGAGAGAACAAGAAAGTATTCAGTGGGGTACTGGAAGATGAGACAGGTCTGTATTTTGGAGCTGGCATTTGCTGATGATGTTGCCCTGATTGCTAAATCAAAGGCACATCTCCAATCCAACCTGCAAGTCTGGAAGGAAGAGCTGGAGAAGAGAGGGATGGTCATAAGCAGCTCTAAAACAAAATCCATGGTGATATCACGAGAAGAAAGAATACATCAGATTAAGCTGGGAGAACAGGTCCTGGAGCAGGTCGACCACTTTAAATACCTCGGAGCTATTATAGACCAAAAGGGAGGCATCAAAGAAGAGTTGGCCACTCGAAAAGCAGCAGCTGGGAGACTTTTTCAGGCCATAAATCGAGTTCTCCTCAGCAAGAGAGAGGTTGGTAAGAAAACGAAAATGGTTGTATACCGCTCCAGCTATGTTCCAGTCTTGACATAAGGATGCGAGTCATGGGCAATGACTACAACCCGCAAAAGCCAGATCCAAACCTCAGAAATGAGGTATCTGAGGAAGGTGGTTGAAGTAACAAGAAGAGACATGGTACGCAACCAGACGATACGTCAAGGCCTTAAATCCCACCCCCTGCAGACCCAAGTAGAACAGTCCCAACTAAGATGGTTTGGCCATGTCTGCAGAATGGGAGAAGATCGGCTACCACGACAAACATGGGAAACAAAGAGCCAAGGATCCAGACCCCCAGTACGCTGGGAGGACAACATTAGACAATCTTTGAAGGACCGAGGACTAGAATGGAACCAGGCCAGGAAGAAGACAGCCGATAGGATAGTCTGGCCATCTCTCTTCCTTCTTCTTCTTCTTCTTCGTTCGCCCTGAAAAGGACGGTGGTTGCGTTGTGTCTGTTTACAACGTAGCTGTGATATCTGCACCTTTCGGTCGACACATCCCACTTCTGCACGGCATTTTGTAGGACCGGGTTTGCCTTTCCATTGCGATCCATGCTCGCTCAGCCAGCCTGCATTGCTGCATACTGTTTCCAGGACCACCACGTGGAGGTGGAGCACGGTCTTGACCAGCTCTGGTTCGCTGATCCTGACGCAGGCAGTCAAGCTATGAGTCGCTGACTGCGGTCTCTATTGCTGCGTCTTGAGGTCCCCCTCTCTCTTCCAAACCTCTACACCTCACGGTAGAAGGGGAACGACTAAGTAAGTAAGTACTTCACTAACTGGGTTAGATAAAGTAACTACACTAACAGGGTTGGATGAAGTAACTACACTAACTGGGTTAGTCACAGTAATTACACTAACTGGGTTAAATAAAATAACTATACTAACTGGGTTAGATACAGTAACTACACTAACTGGGTTAGGTAAAGTAACTATATTAACAGAGTTAGATAAAGTAACCACACTAACTTGGTTGAATAAAGCAAATACACTAACTAGGTTAAATAAAGTAACTATACTAACAGGGTTGGGTAATGTAACTACATTAACAGGGTTGGACAAAGAAACTACACTAACAGAGTTGACTAATGTAACTTCACTTACAGAGTTGTGTGGTATTCTATCTTAGTCCTCTAAATGAACCAATTCTAGACTCTTGTCGTTCTTAACATTTATTATATATAGAGATACAAACATGTCTAACATCTCACAATGGCCATTATTCCAGGTCCAGTAACTCTCTCCTCATATCTAAACATAGGACATTACATTCTCTCCCTTTCTTGAATAACAAAAACACACTGAAACTCAAACTATTCTACAAACATTACTAATGACAGAACGAGTCATTGTCAATACAAAACATAGTCATTGAGACGTCTTTGGACAGTTCGGTGTCTAGACGGTGGTCTGCCTGTTTGTGGTAATTGCATGTTGTTGTCCATGGTGACGTCAGCTGGTTCTGTGCCAGTTGGTGGCAACTCAAGACTGACAATGTCATCTAAGTAATCATCATCTGGCTATGATTTCTTTTTGGCTGCTCTGGCCAGGTTTTCGTTGACTTTCTTGAAAAACGAGACATTTCTTGTCACAACTCTGCCTTCACCTGAAGCACTAATCATGTTTCCCCTGATTTTAGTAATCTGGTAAGTGTTGCTGTCGTTTTTGACGGAGTCATAATAGGTAAATCTATTTAATACTTTTGTTGTAAAACTTTGTTGGTCAAAGTTGGATAATTGGGTATTAACTTCTATGACAGGTTGTTTAAAGGGTTATCTTCTCTTTCTTTCAATCGTTGTCGTTGATCTGTCTGAACGATGCTCAGTTGTTATACTGTCTAGGCATGCGCAGAGTTCTGAGCGCGAAGTGTGACTTCCGTCATCTAGATTGTGATCTGGGCTGTCGGACGATGATGTCCGTTTGTGATTTTTCTCTATATCATCATGGGGATTGGAAAGTTTCGATATGACTGAAATGTCAATGTTTTCCCCAGTGATTTTTTGTTAAGTGTGTATCCGGAAGATTCTGTATGAAGGTAAGTGACATTCTTATTACTATGCCTTTGGCTGCAGAACATTTGAAGTTACCTATCTGTGAGTGAAGCTCACAGATCTTGAGAGACAGAATTTCTTCTTTGCTTCTAGTTCTAGCCAAATGAGACTATTTGTTTTCAATTGAACAGAAGCCTAATGATGATGATAAATTATTGTTGGCGGTATATATATGTTTAGCATGGTTTGATCGTGCCTGCTAACAAAGGATACACAGCTGTCTACATACTGAGGCCCTGTATTACGGCCAATATTTTCAGCAAGAGGAAATATACCTGGCGGGCTATGCCAGTTGAATAACAGCCTTATGTATTATTGCTACGCAATTTAGGAGCTCGTTTGTTGGACGACAGAGCTAATTAAGTACCTGATGCGCTGAGTCAATGGTACGGAAGCTACATTACATATTGTAACATTAGGACAGATGATGCTTGGGTATGTCCTAGTTGATGTATGATGCAAGCCTTTGATTACCAGACATTTAACAGTCATTTATTATCTATGTGAAGTCCTTGATCTCGTCGATTTGACTGTCCTGTTGATGCTACTGTCAGTTTCGTAAATAAATGTTTGAAACGTGCCAGCAGTCTTCAATTCATCATTGACTACTGCATGTGAGTGATCATAGTACCCCTGGCAGTGCCTCACTCTGGTGGCCGTTACATTCCTGGCCGTTACATTTCTGGTGACCTACATCGACACCGCAACATTACACAGTCCAGGTGATAAACGACACGTTCACTCTGCCAGCTTTCACATCACGCATAAACAGTACGTTACATTTATGGTGGCCGTTACAATTCAGGCGGTTACAGTAAGGTTCTGGGTTAAATCTCGGAGTTGATTTGCTGTTTTGTTCTTGTCGTACTAAAACAAAATCTCCTACTTTCAGATGAGACGGCTGTGATCGTAGTCTACGGTCTGCATGTTGCTTCATTCTGTATTTTGCCTGTGCATCTGTTCTCTGCACATCTGATGAGGCTTGTTGACTCTCTTTGGTTTCAACTGTTGGAATCTTAATCGAGATCTTTCTTTGAAACATGAGCTCATATGGTGATCTGCTTGTTGACATATGAGGTGTTGCTCTATAATTTCTAAGAAAAGCATACAGCTGTTGTCTCCAACACTTTCCTTCAACTGTGACTGTTTGAATGACCTTCTTGAGGTTTCTCATCATCCTTTCTACCTCCCCATTTGTCCGTGGCCAATAAGGTGTGATTCTTCTGTGTCTGCATCCAACATGGTGCATACAATTTTTCATGTCTTGGCTGTTAAATGGTGAACCATTATCTGTTTTTAAAATTTCAGGAATTCCAAATGTCGAAAATATCTTGTCAATCACAGGAATGACAGTTCTTGCTGATGTGAAATTAATGATTTCAACAACTGGAAATCTTGAATATTCATCTCTCATGACAAGAATATGCCGTCCACATGGCAATGGTCAACAAAAATCTGCAGAGGCCTCTGTCCATGGAGCTTTGGGAAGCGCAGACATTTTCAAAGGTGTCATATGTGCTCCACTTTCTGTGCAAGATTGACAAGCTAAACAATTTGCAACAGTCTCTTCAACTATTTTGTCCTCAGACTGCTCGTTTAGGGGATGTCTTGACATATAATCAACAGGATTATTTTTCCAGGCTTGTGTACAACATTGAAATCATACTGCTGCAGTCTTAAAACCCATCTTTCTATACGAGCAGGAGGCTTGGATGTTCTTTTTCCAAATATCAACTCCAATGCCTTGTGATCTGATATGATGGTGAACTTGCCGCCATAAATGTATAAGTGAAAATATTCACAAGCCCACACTATTGCTAAAGCCTCTTTTTCTGTCTGTGAGTATCTAGCTTCTGTATCTGACAGACTTCTGCTGCCAAAAGCTACAACTTGCATCTACTGAGATGAATGTCTTTCTGTTCCTATCAAAATAGGATGTACCAGCACTTTTTGTTAGTTCTGACTTCAGTATATCTAATGCTTTTGACTGAGTTGCGGTCCATATCCATGGTGTGTCTTTTCTTATAAGCATTCTTAAAGGCTGACTGAGTGTTGCATAGTTTTGAATAAAACGTGAACAGTAACTGAACTTTCCCAGAAGACTTTTCAATTCAGATACATTGGTTGGTTCTGCCATATCTTGAAGTGCACTAACTTTTATGTGGTCGGGAACAATTCCCTTCTCAGAAAAAGTATATCCATAAAAATCCAATGTGTTTTTGCAGAATTCACATTTCTCTTTATTTAATGTGAAGTTATGCTGCCTCAGTCTGATGAATACTTGTTCTAGATTGTCATCATGTTCTTTTGGGGTTTTTTCCGTAAACCAGAATATCACCAGATACATTCAACTGTCCCTTCAGAACCTGAAGCACATTTCCAATTATATTCTGGAATGCTTCTGCTGCGAGGCTATTCCAAAACTGAGCCTTTTGTATCTTCTTAAACCTAGATGTGTTGAGAAAGTTGTGATGTGTCTAGATTCCGGAGCTAATGAAATTTGATGGTAGCCACTTCTCAGATGTAATTTGCTGAAAACATTTGCTGAATTTAGATCCACTATGGGAGCCGCGCTAGCGTAGTGGTTACAACACCGCTCTGGCGACCGGGTGATTCAGGATCAAACCCGGGCGACGGCATTTGAGGATTTTTCGTCGACCGGGAATTGGACTGGATTAACTCGAGACCTGGCGATGACATTTGAAGGAGTGTCGTCGACCAGGGATTGGCGGCTCCTGAGCCGACCCAGCTCTAATGGGTACCTCCGAAATCGGCGAGTATCTGCCTGAATGGCGAGGGACACCTGTCTCTGTACAAGAAAAGGGATACTCACGTAAAATCAATGTCAAGCTAGACATTAACAATAACCTGAGATTTCGCCTCGAGTATTAGCGGGCGTACGAAAAAAAAAAAAAAAAAAAAGATCCACTATTATATTGTCTACTGTAGGAGTGATGTGTCTCTCTCTTTCTATAGCTTCATTAGGCTGTCTCATGTCCACACAAATTCTTACATCACCATTCTTCTTGATGACAGGTACTATAGGATTGACCCACGGAGTTGGCCCTGAAACTTGTTCAATGATGTCTTCTTCTTCTAATCTTTTCATTTCTTCTTCTACTTTTTGCCTGATGTGAAACGGAATTCTTCTGTGCTGTTGTGCTTTAGGTTTCACATTTGCATTTATGTGTAGTTTTAGCTCAAAGTTTTTTAATTTACCCACACCTTGGAATAGGTCTGAATACTTTTCAAATAGATTAGGTGTTCTGTTGATGCTATTTATTATTTTGACAACCTGCAATTTAGATGCTGCCTCATGGCTTAGAAGAACTTCTGCATACCTTCAACTACACAGACAGTAGTACTGGCTTGATGATGCTTGGATTCAATGGTTGTTCTGAACATTCCAACTACTTTTAAGGGAGTTTTGGGTGCATATGCATATAACTTTTTATTAATGGGAAACAACTGTGGTTTTTTCTTCAACTGGTTGTACGTGGTTGTGCTTATGATATCCACACTTGAACCCGTGTCTATCATTGCAGACAGATGTGTATCTTGCATTTTAATGATTGTTCTGGGGACATCTGTCTGTTATCCAGTGCATAAACATAAGCCTCTGAGCTGCTGTCAGTGTCTGTGGAATTTTCCTTTTTCTCAGTAACCTGCAGAACGTTATTTTTAGGGGTGAGACAAAACTTGGCAAAGTGATTTTGCTTGTGACAAATGTTTCACTCTTTCCCAAATGCTGGGCAGTTCTGACTTCCGCCTTTGTGAGGATATTTCCTTCCACAACATTTTCATTTTGTATTTGATTCTTTCTTGGAGTTAGATCTGGAAGTATGAAACTGTGGTTTCTGCTTGTCGTGTTTGTCAGCTAGTGTGACTGAATCTTGGGTTCTAGATCTAGAGTTCTGAAATTGCAGTCTGTTGAGAGAGTTATCTTCTTTCTCCTCTATGTGTGTGGCCTGTATTTCTACAATTTCGAAAGCTCTGCCAATCTGTAGTACCTCATCCAATGTAAAGGATTTTTCACTTTGAAGAATCCTTCTTCTTAACTGCGATGATGTGCATGTCTGTATTACATGATTTCTAATTTCATCATCTTGATTCAGAAATCGGCAGTGTTTTACAAGTTGGCGTAACCTCGTGCCGTACTCGTCTAAATTTTCTTCACTGTTTTGAATGGCCTGTCTGAACTTGAACTGTTCATACATTGTATTCTTCTTTGGGATGAAATACGAGTTCAGCTTCTGCTTTACCTTGTCGTAATCATCACTTGTCTCGACCATAGTCTGGTAGATATCATATACATCTTCTCTGGCATAGTGCAACAGTAAACACTGCTTGCGTTTGACATCTTTGACCTCAAATGCGCCAGACAGTTTTCGAAACGGCTTACCCATTTTTCCCATTTGGTTCCTATGTTCACATCGTGATCATACGGAAAAAACGAGATGGGTAACGCTAACATCCTGGTCGTAATTTGTGGTATTCTTAGTCCTCTAAATGAACCAATGCTAGAGTCTTGTCGTTCTTAACATGTATTATACATAGAGATACAAACATGTTTAACATCTCACAACGGCCATTATTCCAAGTCCCGTAACTCTCCTCGTACCTAAATATAGGACATTACAAGTTGGATAATTTAACTACACTTACAGACTGGGATAAAGTATTACACTAAAAAGTTGGATAAATTAACTACAGTTACATGATTAGACAACGTAACTTCACTTACAGAGTTGGATAATTTAACTACACTTACAGAGCTGGATAATGTAACTACACTTACAGATTTGGATAATTTAACTACTCTTACAGAGCTGGATAATTTAACTACACTTACAGAGTTGGATAATGTAACTACACTTATTTATCTACTCTTACAGAGTTGGATAATGTAACTACACTTACAGAGTTGGATAATATAACTACACTTACACAGGTGGATAATTTAACTACACTAACAGAGTTGGATAAAGTAACTACACTTTCATGGTTAGATAAAGTAACTACACTTACAGAGTTGGCAAATGTTACTTATCATACAGGGTTGTAGAAAGTAACAACACTTACAGAGTTGGATAAAGTAACTACACATACCTAACTTACAAGGTTAGAGAAAATTACTACATGAACAGGGTTTGAGAAGGTTACTACACTTACAGTGTTAGAGAGAGTTACTATACATACAGGGTTAGAGAGAGTTACTATATATACAGGGTTAGAGAGAGTTACTATACATACAATGTTAGAGAGAGTTACTACACTTATAGGGTTAGAGAAATTTTCTACACTTGCAGGGTTAGAGAAAGTTACTATACTAACAGGGTTAGAGAAATTTATTACACTTACTAGGTTAGAGAAAGTTACTACACCTTTATGGTTAGACAAAGTAATTACTCTTACAGGGTTAGAGAAAGTTACTATACCTACAGGGTTAGAGAAATTTATTACACTTACAAGATTAGTGAAAGTTACTATACTAACAGCGTTAGAGAAAGTTACTACCCTTACGGGGTTAGACAAATTTACTACACTTACAGTGTTAGAGAAAGTTAATATAGGCCTACATACAATGTTGGAGAAAGTTACTACACCAATAGGGCTAGAGAAAGTTACTACACTTACAGGGTTAGAAAAAGTTACTAGAATTACAGGGTTAGAGAATGTTACTACACCTTCAAAGTTACAGAACGTTACTACACTAACAGGTTTAGAGAGAGTGACTACACTTACAGAGTTAGAGAAAGTTACTACACTTACAGGGTTACAGAAAGTTACTACACTTACAGAATTAGAGAGAGTGACTACACTTACATAGTTAGAGAAAGTTACTACACTTATAGGGTTAGAGAAAGTTACTACACTTACAGGGTTAAAGAAAGTTACTACACTTACATGGTTAGAGAGAGTGACTTCACATACAGAGTTATAGAAAGTTACTACACTTATAGGTTTAGAGAGTTACTACACTTACAGGGTTAGAGAGAATTACTACAGTTATAGGGCTAGAGAAAGGTACTACCGCTGATACCTTTACCACTGCTACTGTTACAACTGCTGCTGTTACTGCTGCTACTGTTACCTTACAACTGCTACTATTACCACTGCTACTGTTACCAATGCTACTGTTACTGCTGCTACTGTTACCACTACTACTGTTGCTACTGTTACCACTGCTACTATTACCACTGCTACTATTACCACTGCTACTGTTGCGAGTGTTACCTTACCACTGCTACTATTACCACTCCTACTGATACTGTTGCTACTATTACCACTACTACTGTTACCACTGCTACTATTACGACTGCTACTATTACCACTGCTACTGTTACTGCTGCTACTGTTACTGCTGCTACTATTACCACTGCTACTGTTACTGCTGCTACTATTAACACTGCTACTGTTACCACTGCTAATAACACCACTGCTACTATTACTACTGATACTATTACCACTGCTACGTTTACTGCTGCTACTGATACTGTTTATGGAAGTTATTTTTCTCAGAATCCAGTAGTTCTATTGATGTCATACTCCCTCTGGTCTCCTGGATACATGTGTGACGTATAATGGAAAAAGAGACTACAGTAATCTGACAGTCTTTTGTAACCTCGTAGCGTTCTAGGATTTCCAAGCAAAACCATGCACTTACAGCCTGTGTCTACTCACTTTCTCGACACGCCTCTTTTCTTTGAACATAAGCAAACAAAGTGTTTACAAACTTTCGTGACCTACCCGTCATAACAGGTAGCGAATCAGGTTTGTTTACTTCGTCTCATCACGCGAGCTTATCTGTCAATCATACGATACCTGACAGACCGCACGTGAGTAACACAAAATCTTTTGAAGTTCATATTCAGAAAAAAGTCAGAAACCCCTGGGCTCTTTGATCTTCGGAAGCGGGCATTCGTACAGAGAAGACCCGTTAGACGTAAGAATTCTTCTGATGTCGGTGAGCAATGCTCAACAGAAGACCGATCATAGGCTTTATCTGGGAACACTGTTCTGATTCTCCCTTACTCGAACAATAGTGCGAAAAGTAACATGATCTATAGATCAGAGAAACATAATGATATATAAACTGTGTTTACTTAAACCTGCTATCAGTTGTCACTCAGAGTTTTTGGATAATCTAAGCACGCAGTTCTAGAACCATTTCGCTAAATGTGTTAAAAGTATTCGTGGGGATTTTCATTCTGATTTTCTGTTAATAGAAATTAGTGTTTACGTGTTTAAAAGAGTTAGCTTTTACCAATTAAAAGTGTTAGATTTTACAATTATAATTCACATTGATTTTCTAGCGTTAAAACTAGTGAAATAAAATAACACGTGGCTATTTCATACCAGATGTTCAGTTACCATGTTAATTTTTCCCACACGCTTTCTCACACAAGAGGAGATGTCTTTAGCTGACTGGTTAAATTCTAGGTGCGACTGATAGTGACAGAAAAGAATTCACGTTTTATCTCGTGCTTATTTATTATAAGTGCCTATTATTTAATATCATACGACTAAACTATCAGACGCCGACCAAATTAACAGCTACTTAACGACCGGCGATAGTTTGTGATAATTGACATTATATACTGATAGTTAAGCGCGAGCAAGAGCAAGGAGAGTTGCATAACTCACCTCGAACCGAAACTCAGAGCTAGCGACGGGCGATAGGGTAGGCTAAAGACAACGTGTGCCTTTTAAACTTAATCAGGACTGACGGAGTGGATAAGAGATCGTGTTGTCCCCGTCTATGTGCATATATGTAGCTATATAGAATATTAGCATTTTTCCATAAATGTTTCTTATATATTCCTAGCAGACCTGATCAAGGGCGACCAGCGGTCTTTTCTTTTTTTCTTTTACTGATTGGTAAACTGTTGCGTACTTTTACATAGATGGCAGTCTTAGGTCCTGCCTGTGTTAAAAGGTTACGCACCATTCTTATGATAGGAATATTATTTGTGCGTATGATTTATCACGCACGTATGTGCACTAGGTAGTGTATGAGAGACTCTTAGCGCACGGGTTTCTAAGATCTAGAGGATGACGTATCTTGATGAACCAAGGAATGGTTCGGTGTTTCCAGACGGATTGTCTGATGACTTTGGAGTCCTGTATTAAAACTTACTATTCGTGCTGGATGACTGGCTTCCTGCAAGTCAAGTCATAGCCCTTTCGGTCATCTCAGCAAGGTAATAGATTCTTAATCTATAATTCCTGTATGAATTATTATTCGTCTTTTTTACGTGTGACCTCCAGCTGATACTCGTACTACACTGGTATCAGACAAGGAAAGTAGTCGCCGCGTTGATAGCTATGAAATCTTGAAGATATTCAAGGGATAAACGTTAGATAAAAAAAATGGAATGGACTCTACGTTATTACTTATCCAAAGTGGCCGGACTGAAAGTACCGGCGATATCACAGAGGTGAATCAAATATATTTATATTATCTGTCTAGGCGTCAATGGATGTCGTCACTAGACACTATGTTGAAATATTTGTTATGATGCTCAATCATGAGGCCATAATAGTTAGGAACCTCCTTATTCAAGAGATCTCAGATGTGAGAGGACATAACAGGGATCTCGATATTATATTCACGGTCAAGGGTCAAATGAAAGTTACCGTTTGATCTAAAATGCCTCCTCGTATATGTACTTTGTTAATGCAAAGAACCAGCTATAAATTGATGACTGGATTTTGTTCTGCAATATACTTAATTGGTTTTACTGAAATGAGCATGCTGTACCTACATCATTGATCAGAAGAATGTCTAGTATTGTCGAATGTTTTGTCAAGTCCAACGTCTTCGTTGAATAAACATTGTCGTTATTTGGAATCCGGGAGTTGTCGGATATTTCGGTTGGCACCAGCCTTTGTTTTGATGTGCCACTGTTTAAATTACGTTTTTTTTCAACTGATCACTCGATTCATATTCATTATTCGCGTAACCAGTTTTAGCACGATCAAGATAGATGTCGTTACCACCTCCTTCAAGACACAACTACACCATTAGAACGAAACCTACAGAGTGGTGACAAAAACGACACTACATTAATGTTGTCTTTTTCTTGGCTTGTGCGTCACCAATTTCATTGGTGAGCAAGTATTTGCCAACGATACACGAGAAACATTTTAACTTGTAAATTTAACTGAACTTAGCAAACCCAGCAACATTTTTCAATTTTATCAGCCCACTGGGGTGTGAGAAAAAAATAACATTTATTCCCAACTTCTGACAGCCGTATTTAATCGTAGCATCCAGAATTTACGCTGTTTCATTATCGGCACTCTACCATAGAGCCAGCGGATAGGATTATCATCATTTATCCATTGCAACATTTTTAGCAACCAGAAGTTTCCCAATACTGGAAGTATTTTCCTCTTTTAACTGGGAACCCCAAGATCACGTTTCTACATCAACTATTGGCGGTGACATTGTGTTCATCCAGGAAAAACCCACACCAGATTTGGCGTTCACCTCACTAGTCTTTATTTGTTAGAGGATGGACTGGGGCCAATTTTGGAAATAAACCTGACATTTTATTTAGTCAGGAAAAATTGTAATTCCAAGGGATATCACCAAGAGTAGGTAAGAGTGATTGAGTGGCCACTGTATGAAAGAGAGAGTGAATAGTTTTCTTTGTTACAGGGACTTTACCAAAATTGGATTTGCTTAAACTTGTTAAATGTACTGGATAGCCTATATAATCCTGACAGGATGCGGTCAGGATGCATGTGCTGCACCAGTTATCACTATCGATAACTATGAATTGGCAGTGGTGCACCACTTCACATACCTAGGGTCTACCATCAATGACAAACTCTCACTGGATACAGAAATCGACAGCCGCATTGGCAAAGCTGCAGCTACCTTTGCCTGCCTCACATCGCGTGTTTGGGGAAACTCCAAACTCACAATGAAGACCAAAGCTGCGGTATATAATGCTTGCGTCACCAGCACACTCCTATATGGCAGCGAGACCTGGACGACCTATGCTAAGCAAGAAAGAAGGCTCAATACCTTCCATTTACGATGTCTACGCCGCATCCTCGGCATCTCGTGGAAAGATACAGTGACAAATGTCGAGGTGTTGTCACGTGCTGGCCTTCAAAGTATGTATACACTGCTTAGACAGCGCAGACTTCGCTGGCTTGGCCATGTTCGCCGCATAGAAGATGGTCGCATCCCAAAAGATATCTTTAACGGACAATTAGCAGATGGCAAGAGAACAGTTGGGCGACCACAGCTGAGGTTCAAAGATGTGTGCAAGAGAGATATGAGGGCACTGGACATGGATCCAGCAACATGGGAGGATGAAGCTGCCGATCGCACTAAGTGGTGATGCTATTTACGGCGCCACCTCAGATTGGGCGAAGAGAGGCTCACACAACAAGCAGAGGAGGGGAGAAAACGTCGAAAGGAGCACCAAGAAAATAAGCAGCTGAGGGCTGTCACCTCAGGGGCGCATTTCCATAGTCAGTTATGACTGAAGGGGCTATTATTATTAAGCCTATAGTAGGAACTTGTTTACTTTACTGTCTACTCTGTAACCTAGTGCTAACCTTTGGGTTATTAACTTTTTGGGTTCTTTTCTCCAAAGGGGGAGGACACTTTTATTCTGCTATTTCATATGTATGTAACTCCGATTTTTTTATTTGATCTCTCTTTAGATATTTGATGTTGTCAAGTTTAAATGATAATAAACAACAAAAGAAACTTAACTTTGTGTGTTGGTCAGACCCATACCCAATTAACAGTAGTGTTTCACGTTTGTGTGTCTTGTTGTCACATATCTGTGTGTGTGTGTGTGTAGTTAAACTTATATTTATATGTATGAGGAGGGCAAGGTTGTCTAGTACTAACTTATAGTCGTATAGATAGGCTGGAATAGAGAAACTTACTTATTCCAGAGACATATCTTCTCCTTTAGCTATCACCCGTGAAATCTATTTATCACACCTTTTTCTCACGTATCTATCACCATCCACTCTACTCAGACGGGACAAAAATAACTCACAACCTATCTGTACGACAACCTGGATAGTGAGATCGGATACCTAGCCTTCATGGGTATGGGCAAAAAGGTCCCGTGTGCAAGTTGCGCATAAAGAGTAATCTGTAAGGCCGCTAACCTGGCAAAATGTAAAAATTAGAAACCTACCCACCACAAAAACTTCCGTAAATGATATTCTCTCAACTGAGAATCGAACCCTGTACCTCCAGAAGTCGAGGCGGACGCCATACTTCTTAACCACTCCGACCCCACTTGTTGGAGAAGTTGTTGTTGGAGAAGTTGTTGTTGGAGAAGTTGTTGTTTGAGAAGTTGTTGTTGGAGAAGAAGTTGTTGGAGAAGTTGTTGGAGAAGTTGTTGTTGGAGAAGGAATAGTAGTAGTAATAATAGTAATAGTAGTTGTTATTAATGTTGTTGTTGTTATTGTTGTTGTAGAATAAAGAACCTTAAGACGATAGAATTGGTAGCAAATTATTGAATATGTATTACATCCCATTACGGTTCACAAATAAATAAAAACTAGTAAATAAATAACAAGGATTTGTTGGTCAGAAAGGAGGTCACCAGACAACAGAAAAGAAATATAAGATATAGGCTCAACAAGAATCGAACCAGAAATCATTCAAACGGCGTCATCACTTTTCTGCGAACGTAAATCGTGAAAGTACACACAGCCAATATAGCACCCCAGGAAAAAAAATGCTTCTTTGGCCATGTAGATTTTTCATGAAAACATACACAACTACTGGAATAGGACCATGTGAACCACCAGACATTTATAGATTCAATCTTGATTTACTTTGGCAGCAGGGCGATGGTGCCGTTTTGATGATCCCGGTTTCGATTCCCGGTAATCCTATCATTTATATGTATTTCCTTTTGTGTGGTGTCCTACTTTCTGTTCAAAGAATGCCTGTTTTTTGGAGGTGTTTATTTATTAGCTGCTGACACAACTCGGATTTCCCTCATTATTTATTCATTATGTTCCACAGTTTGCCTGGTAAATTCACCAAATGCTTGTCTGGATGCCGGATCGGGTGTATATGCGGCTTGTCATCCATTGTGCACATATGGCATATATTTTAGGTGTAACCGCGCAGAAGGCGCTATAAGGTACTTACATCGTCGCTTGTGTCATCTTCAAAGTTATCCTCCTTGTTACAACTCGTCACTGTAGTAGATTGTTATTGTTGAACAGAATCAACATCTTTGCAATCTGGGCGAACCCATACGTGCATAGTCTCCCTCAGCATATGTTGAAGAGAATGTATGATAACTGTTTCTGTAGCAAGCTGGTTGTATACACGTCTCATACGTCCATCCCTTCTAGCCTTACGTTTGACGCCAATTCTAGCAGTCTTAACCTTGATGATTCATGTATTGCAGAGTCGTTCTCTAACAGACGATCATTAATTGTTCTCAGTATCTCTCCCTTATCCATATCCAGTATCCCTACTGTGGGTGCTCTTGAGGCTAGTCTGTCAACTCTCGTTATTGCTCGCCCTTGAATGACAGCAGATCCACACCAGTTCCTGGAGATTCCAAGCGTATATTAATGTTTCTATTCATGCCGTAGCTGTAGTAGGATTACAAACTGTTAGCATTACAAAGCAGACCTCGTACTGGAATCCACTTGGTAAGACAGGTGAAGGAAGGTCGATAAACAAGTGAAGACGAAAACTAGCGACAGAAATAAAAAGGCTGACGAAGACAGGAAAAGGCATTGAGCTAATGACAGCGGACAGGAGGATTAGGCATGAGCTAATGACAGCGGACAGGAGGATTAGGCATGAGCTAATGACAGCGGACAGGAGGATTAGGCATGAGCTAATGACAGCGGACAGGAGGATTAGGCATGAGCTAATGACAGCGGACAGGAGGATTAGGCATGAGCTAATGACAGTGGACAGGAGGATTAGGCATGAGCTAATGACAGCGGACAGGAGGATTAGGCATGAGCTAATGACAGCGGACAGGAGGATTAGGCATGAGCTAATGACAGCGGACAGGAGGATTAGGCATGAGCTAATGACAGTGGACAGGAGAATTAGGCATGAGCTAATGACAGTGGACAGGAGGATTAGGTATGAGCTAATGACAGCGGACAGGAGGATTAGGCATGAGCTAATGACAGCGGACAGGAGGATTAGGCATCAGCTAATGACAGCGGACAGGAGGATTAGGCATGAGCTAATGACAGCGGACAGGAGGATTAGGCATGAGCTAATGACAGCGGACAGGAGGATTAGGCATGAGCTAATGACAGCGGACAGGAGGATTAGGCATGAGCTAATGACAGCGGACAGGAGGATTAGGCATGAGCTAATGACAGCGGGACAGGAGGATTAGGCATGAGCTAATGACAGCGGACAGGAGGATTAGGCATGAGCTAATGACAGCGGACAGGAGGATTAGGCATGAGCTAATGACAGCGGACAGGAGGATTAGGCATGAGCTAATGACAGCGGACAGGAGGATTAAGCATGAGCTAATGACAGCGGACAGGAGGATTAGGCATGAGCTAATGACAGCGGACAGTAGGATTAGGCATGAGCTAATGACAGCGGACGGGAGGATTAGGCATGAGCTAATGACAGCGGACGGGAGGATTAGGCATGAGCTAATGACAGCGGACAGGAGGATTAGGCATGAGCTAATGACAGCGGACAGGAGGATTAGGCATGAGCTAATGACAGCGGACAGGAGGATTAGGCATGAGCTAATGACAGCGGACAGGAGGATTAGGCATTAGCTAATGACAGCGGACAGGAGGATTAGGCATGAGATAATGACAGTGGACAGGAGGATTAGGCATGAGCTAATGACAGTGGACAGAAGGATTAGGCATGAGCTAATGACAGCGGACAGGAGGATTAGGCATGAGCTAATGACAGCGGACAGGAGGATTAGGCATGAGCTAATGACAGCGGATAGGAGGATTAGGCATGAGCTAATGACAGCGGACAGGAGGATTAGGCATGAGCTAATGACAGCGGACAGGAGGATTAGGCATGAGCTAATGACAGCGGACAGGAGGATTAGGCATGAGCTAATGACAGCGGACAGGAGGATTAGGCATGAGCTAATGACAGCGGACAGGAGGATTAGGCATGAGCTAATGACAGCGGACAGGAGGATTAGGCATGAGCTAATGACAGCGGACAGGAGGATTAGGCATGAACTAATGACAGCGGACAGGAGGATTAGGCATGAGCTAATGACAGCGGACAGGAGGATTAGGCATGAGCTAATGACAGCGGACAGGAGGATTAGGCATGAGCTAATGACAGCGGACAGGAGGATTAGGCATGAGCTAATGACAGCGGACAGGAGGATTAGGCATGAGCTAATGACAGCGGACAGGAGGATTAGGCATGAGCTAATGACAGCGGACAGGAGGATTAGGCATAAGCATGTATAATATCTTTGCTTCTTAGGGAAATTAAGGGGAAATACTGCTAATGATGAGTGCAACAGCTTTTGTCATTAAATAATATTCATAAAACATGTCCAGTATTGTTGTTGTTGTTGTTGTTTAACTAGGGCTGATGAGCTTCTCGCTCTTTTGCAACCAATTACAAGTTGAAGATTCCTTGGTATTATCTAAACTCTAGATCTAAGCTTTTCCAGTGGCTTATCTGCCATTCAGAAACGTGCTGAGTTGAAGTCATCAGTTCCAGTTTGTCCAGCTTGGCTTGCATTTAAAGAATCTCCACATCTGGTCCATTGATGTTAATGGGCGACAGCGATCTTCATTGGTTTGTTTCACGAATCTCGCTACTTGGGTCAGGACTTGTTTCACCAGTTTTGTTAATTAATTTCTTTTGCGTTTCGTTGGTTATTTAATTTCTTGTTTTGATATTTCTTTCTTTCTGGTTTTGCCTTTTTCTTGCGTTATTATTCTTTTTCCGCTTATCACCTGTGTTGTTTACTTTTTCATCTGCTTTTGTCGCTATTTTGCCTATGTTTTTCATCATCGTATGTGTTTGTAGTATATTTCTTTGACCTGTCTATAATTCTTATCCTTGCCACCTGTTTGTAGCTGTGGCTGACGAAGGGTGAAAATATAAACGTCCCGTGTTTCCTGTGCACCGTTAATTTGTGAAACTGATTCCACGCTATTTTGTTTTTTAATTGATATTCTTTTTCCTTACTAGTTTTACAGAACTCTACTATTGACATATACTATACTAAGTTCGGAGTAAGAAGCTCGAAGCATATTGTGCATTCACCGCCATGCAAGGGGGCTCTCCGACTATGCAGAGCTAAAATATTGGGATGTGGTTCTGGGCCCTTCCAAGGAATAGTTTAGTCGTGAACATAACCACTTCTCAGCTCCCCTTGCATTTCATTGGGTCCATCGTAAGATCCTCAAGCATGCAGTCAACCAGGTCAAAGCCTAATATATCACGTCTGAGGCTCAATTGACCTCCAAGCTTAGTGTGCAATACTGGGTTCTCAACAAGTTTCACCACAAGGGGAATTCCTGAAAGTGTAAGGATGCTTTCAAGAGTCAATGAGTGTGTCACAGACAGAGGTTCACTTCCACATATCTATAATGTAGCATTGTGTGTAGCTGGTAGTCACATAAAGATGACTCCAGATATCCCTCCATGCAAATCATGTCGAGTACGTACTTGTGGAGAAATAAGTTGATGTTGGGGCCTTAATGTTACGTTAATTGTACAACTTAATACGAACATTAGGCCAAAGTACTATAGTCAAGTTTACAATAATCATTTTTATCGCTTTTTAAACGGAAGTCTGTCATGAAATACTGTTGTCGGATGCCATAGATAAAGTGTAAAAAATATAAAATCATAATTCACGAAGGGAATGCGCCTTTGAGGTGATAGCCCTCACCTTTTTTTTTTTTTGTATTTGTGTGGTGCTCCTTTCAGAGTGTTATTTTCTCTTCTGCTTGTTGCGAGAGCTTATTTTCGGCCAATCTTAAGGAGCATCGCCACTTGGTGCAATCGGCAGCTTCATTCTCCAAGATTGCTGGATTTATGTCCAGTGCCATCCTCTTGCACACATCTTTGAACCTCAGCTGCGGTCGACCAGCTTTTATTTTACCATTTGCCAGTTGTCCGTAGAAAATATCTTTGGGCACGCGTCCATCTTCTATGCAGCGGACATGGCAAAACCAGCGTAGCCTGCGCTGTCTAAGCGGTGTATGCTTGCAAGGTAGGTCATCACGTGATAGCACCTCGACATTTATCACTTTGTAGTTCCACGAAAGGAAGTGGCGTAGGCAAGGTAGATGGAATGTATTGAGCTTTCTTTCATGCTTAGCAAAGGTGTCCATGCCTAGCTGGTGACGCAGATATTATATAACACAGCTCTGGTTTTAATTGTGACCTTGGGAGTTTCCCTAAACATGTGTTATGAATGGAATTAGGAGTTGCTGAACATAATACAACCCTGTGTAGTCCCTGGGAATGTCTGGGCAGACAGAGTTTAATATAATATAACTAATGCTTCCCCATGCATGTCACAAGAGGCGAGACATGTAAAGTTTTGCATGTGGCAGGTAAGGTGGGCAATGAACAAGCAGTTAGAAGAAAGAATTGAGGCTCTCGAGACGTGGATATATAAAAGAATGTGGCACGTCTCACGGAAATAGAAGATAACAAATAAAGAGGTGTTGGACAATCTAGAAGTGAAAATAGAATTAATGAAGTAGATCAAAGTTAGACGGCTAAAATATTGTGGCAATGTAAAGAGACACAACCTTACTGAAGATAATAATAGAACGCAGAGTTAAATACAAACGTGCAAGAGGAAGACAGCGCTATGAGTATTAAGATAACATCAAGAGATGGACAGGGAAGAGTCTATCAGAGGGTACCTTTAAGACAAGAGACAGAAGACATTGGAGATACATTTCAGCCAACCTTTGATGTGAAGAAGGCACTTGATGAGGATAGTAACGTCATAATGTAAAATAAAATGTTGCAGACACCATGACAGCAAGAGAGAGTGCATAAAAGCTTTCGTGCCAGCTTCCTATAACATGATATGTCGTAGTTGTGTAACCATGCTCAATAAAGCGCGAAAGAAAACGGATAAAGATGATAGGAAACTCTATACAGAGCGATACAACAGGAGGGAATCTCATCATCAGAAGTTGTCCCCCCCTCCCTCGATCAAGTGTTTCGGCCCCTTAATCTATTTTACACTCTAGGGGGTGAGGCCACTTGGGTCATCACTCCCAAGTGTCAGCTTCCTGTTGTCTTGTGCAGCGAATTGAACCCACTCCACCTTGGTTGCAGCTTTCAAATTCCTATTTTCTACCAGCTGGAGGCAATTGTGAAAGTAACCCTTATGTTGAAACCAAATTACTGTCCCGAGCTCCATAGCCCGTTGCTGTTGTTCCACAGTCATAAATATATTATTAATTCTTTTACTTTAGAGCCGCAATAGCTCAGTGGTTAGTGCACTGGCTTCCTAGCTATCGGTGGTCCATGGTTCGATCCCCAGTTGAAGTGGGATTTTTTAGACCGCAACCGGCTCCGGGGTCGACCCTACCTCATGAATTGGGTACCAGTGCAACCTCTGAGAAGGTTAAGGCGGCCGTCGTGATGCTGACCACGATGAACCGATGGTCAAGAAAAAATGGGCCTAACACCATATTCCCAATATGGCTTAATGGGCGTGTAACGGGATCGTTACTTTAGCAAAGTAATTAAAATGTCATTCAAATTAATACAACATTTGTACGTCATACTATTTAAACGTATGTAATGTTTGCTAGATTTTAATGATGGGGTGATTGAATGAAAGTATAACTGAAGCTTGATAAATGCATGTTACACGAGTGAGTTGTTAGTTAAACCCATCAGCAGGAAACGAAGATAAATTTTGAAATCACATTTTTTCCATGAATAGGGAATGTCCATTATCCTGGTATTTGAGTTCAAGTGGGAATCGCGTCTTTGTCAGAATGGTGTACCTTCTTGACATCGAAAGTTGCGTGTACGATTCACCAAAATGTAAAAATCCCTTTCTCAGTGGTTTCGAATCAGGTGATGTGCCATTTTTTTTTTTATATAAGGCGATTAGATTTTGTCAGCTGACATTTAAAAAAAAAAAAAATTGAGGAAAAAAAAACGTATCACCTCATGCACTAATAAGCAAAACATATATTACACACATGCTAGTACATAGGACAATAATAATAATAGTATGAAAAAAAGTATTAAAATCTTATATATGTATATATTTGTCAACGATATAACGAATTATTGGTTAAATAGTTGACCTGCCACTATTATGTTATGCAATCAATATTTGGAAAATGTATATTCTGCTTTTTATTGCATTCTGTACCATTAATGGATATTTACAACTTTGGTTTTTTTTCCCTGTATGATTTAAGTCATAACTGAATATTTGTCTTTGGAAACTCTTTCAATAAAATGTCGGCGTCTGTGGCCTAATGGATATGAACGCAGTTTCATAATCCAGATATACCAGGTTCGAAACCTGCTGCAGGCGGTTTGGTAGCAAATCGCTTTGTGTGGATTTTTTAAGCGCCGTACCGTTCAGAAAGCAATGGCAAACTACTGAACGTAAAAATTGCCTAGAAAAATCACAAAACAGCCAATAAAAGCTGGGGTTGATTGCCACGTGACCTGTAAAGGATAAGCAACTAACTTTTTTTTTCAATAAAATATTCTTTTGTAATGTTAAACTCCTGATGTAATGCTGACAAGAACTCTACTCACTGCAACAGTTGTGCTTAAAGGAAAGATTCAATAATCTAGTTGTCTACAGAAATATGTTGATTTGCTCGACCCATCAGTATTCACCATCTAGCGCCCGCCTTTTCAAATACAAAACGCAATCTATTGTCACAATGTATTACTGTATTTCACTTAATATAAAACCCTTACTTAAATGGAGTTATTTTCATCTTAATTTTACAATGTCTTACATATTATACAAAATTTCTTGAGTCGATGCAGGTCAAAACTGAACATATTAAAATATACAAAGAAAGAAAGCTGCATGTAAATTTATGAGTACGATAAGTAAGTAGAACATTATGATTTGAAACGTAAAAGATTTGTAAATAACGACATATATAGAATGCGGTTTAGATGTTTTAAATTTTTATTTTTTAAAGTGATTTAAGTCTGTACCATAAAGTGACGTACGCTTCAAACATTTTTCAGCTTGTATAAAAATTTGTACCAGTGTGTTACCGGCGTCCACAAGGGGAGCAAAGAATAGTAACACTGCTCCCTACCATGCACGTAAAAGCCGCTATTAAGGAGGGTTGGGCATTGGGGCTGGTTACCCCATCGTGTTTATAAAAAAAAGTGAAAACACACAAAACTTTGGCGAACAAAGGACAGGTCACCAAAGGAAAATAAAGCTTAGCCAATCAAGACAGGAGAAGATCTTCTGGCAAGTAGGTGCTTGATGCAACACAGAGAAAGCCGAAAGGAGTCTGTGTTGCTGACTAACCTTCTTTCTTCTAGGAAAAGCTCCGGATTTGGCACCTTGAATGTTCGGACATTGAACGAACAAGGGACAACGGTATAGGTGGCAGCAGAAATCAGAAATTATAAGATAGATATCCTGGGATTCTGCGAGTCAAGGTGGAAGGGCATAGAGAGGAAAAACACTGATCACAGGAGAAATAGTCCTGTCCTCAGGACATGAAGAAGACAGCTCACACCAGTGTGAGGGGGTAGCTCTAATGTAATCTTAAGAAACACAGAAGGAACTCTTTTGCCACTTTTTTAGTGATTATGGAAGGTTATTTTATCGAGCATCGTGCAGTTGATGTTGTAGCAAATGTCATGAGGGTGGTGCAAGAACTTGAACCATAAAGTGACTTCTCAACTTCTTGATATTTGGGTCCACATAAATGACGTAGTTTATTTTGACAAAATTAGACAAAATGTTCATGGTAAAACATTCAATACATGAGTAATTTGAAAGCTCCTACTGTCCTTCATAGAACGTCACATATCTGGAATATTTACTAGCAGTGCCATCAAGGTTATCACTGAAGTATCGAAAACCAGACATGGAGTTAATACAATAAAATTGCGATTGCAATACTTCTCTGGAAAACAATACTTCCTCGAACTCAATCCTTCTGTTCGGATTCTTATATAATATCAGTGGCGACCTTCGTAAAATATACAGCCACGTAGAAGAATAGATAATCTTCTAACATCAAGGAGCAACAGCTTCGGCGTCTTCCTTGGTCAAAATCCACTAACGAAAGGCACTGTCTAACGGTTTGCATAAATTATGTTAAGCACCAAAACGATATCATCATATCCAAGTAACGTCAGACTAATATCGCGTTCATTTAACATTCATATAAGTGCAAAATACATCATGCTGGCCACGAATAGAACTGTTAGCGCGTAGATTAACTGATAACAGAACTAAACATGGTCAACATGTAAAATACATGATAAATCATCTTTAACACTTTCATAGAATGGGAGGCAGTGGGGCCCAGAATGAAACAGCTACTTTCAAAACAGCTAACAAGAAAATAAAGGTAAGCATCATCCAATGATATGCACCAACCAAAGGCAAAGACGAGTTTCTGAAAGAAGCATTTTACGCCAGACTACAAAATATTATGGATAAAATAAGAAGACATCACGATTTTGATGGGTGACATGAACGCAAAGATAGTTCCAAACAACACCGACTTTGAAGAAATCATGGGAAAGCACCGGCTAGAAATAATTTACGAAAATGAGGAACTATTCACAAACTTCTGTGCTTCATATGGACTGGCTATTGGAGGAAGCATGTTTCCACATAAAAGAATACAACAAAGCAACATGGATATCACCAGACCATAGAAAAAAAGACTGATCATATATGCATAAGCAAGATGTTTAGACCATCATTTCATGACGTAAAGGTATATAGAAGAGCAGATGTGGCATCAGATCACCATCTTTTGATAGCCAAATAAAGATGAAACTCAAGATATAGACAATAGTACATGTCTATTGGCCACAATATTATTAGCTATTGATTGGGTTATGAGAAACTATACCCACAATGAACAATTGGGTATAAAATGGACAAATGGAAAATTCCTGGGGGACCTGGATTTCGCAGATGATGTAGCATTCTTAAGTTCAACACCAAGACAATCCCAAGAAGCAATAAATAATTTGTGTCATCTCTCGGTTAAAATAGGTCTCCAAATAAATGCCTCTAAAACTAAAGCTATGAACTTTTCTAACGAGACCTTTGATATCATCTTGAACGGGGAAAAAAAAAACTACAGAAAGTTGAAAGTTTCAATTATTTAGGCAGTAAAATGACTCAGGATGGTGACACAACAAGAGAAATCCATACTAGAATTGCTTTGGCAGCTAGCGCCTTCAATAGATTATCTAACATTTGGAAATTACGATCATTGAATATACATACCAAGCTTCGTCTGTTTAATTCAAATGTTATCTCAGTGTTAACATACGGCTGTGAGAGTTGGAAAATAACAAAATCATTGGAGAACAAGCTGAATACATTCGAGAACAAATGTCTTAGAAAACTCATGAACATCAGTTGGAAAGAATTCAAGACTAATCGACAAATAAGAGAAGACTCTAGGCAGAAATATGTCTCCGACTATATAAGGAAAAGACGATGGTCATATATCGGTCATGTCCTACGAATGCAAAACAACAGAATACCACTACAGGCGCTCACTTGGGTTCCTGAGGGTAAGAGGAAAAAAGGAAGACCAAAAGAAACACTCAGAAGAACAATAATAAGAGAAGGAAGAACGTTGGGCCTAAATAATGTGCAAGAGCTAAGAGGAGTGGCGTCACAACGAACAACCTGGAGAGCACTGGTTTCTGCCTTATGCGCCGTGTTTGGTGCTTAAAGAATTTATTATTATTATTATTATTATTGGCCACATGTTAATGTAAATTATCTTAGAAATCAGTAAACAAGAGACAAATTTACTGTCACAATATCCAACACTACCAAGTAATCCAACAGTTAGTAGAGAATACAGATCACTGGAAACAGTTCAAAACTATATGGAATGAGATCTGGGAAGAAGTAGTGGAAAAAATAGAACGCCAGCACAAAGCCTGAACAACAACAGAAACAACCATCAATAAGATAAAAGAAAAGCATGAAAGCAGATTTAAACAGTAGTTCCAAAGCCAAGGCTGCAAAAGAATACACAAAAGCGGACAAAGAGGTAAGAATAAGTGTCAAAAGAGGCAAGAGTAAATATTTTGAGGAGTTGGCAAAAGAGGCAGAGGAAGCTGCATCTAAAGAAAGTACGAGACCTGTGTAACAGCACACAGAAGTTAAAAAGGAAATACAAGCAAGCAAATGGCCTCATATAAGAAAGAATGTAGAATTGCTTAGCAATATGCAACAGCAAAGTAGCAGGTGGACACCAGATTTCGAGGACTTATCAATAGACCAATTACACAACACCCCGAGACATCCAGCCGGCTTGTTTATTTCAACAAAGTCATAAGAAATGGTATCTAATTTCCTCGTGGTCCAATTCTTTTCATCTGGTCATGTCTAAACATGGCACATATGCTTGCAACATTTGCACATTATCTTTAAATGCCATCTGTTGTCCAAACTGAAAAAAAACCGAGACAAAGTTGTTTTGTTGCAATTTTCTACAAGTCATGTCCACGAATCAAACATTCATTATCTTCATTCACCGACACAAGTATGGGTTTGTTGCCATATGCCGACGGGTGTACAAGAAGATACTTGCCTATCCATCCTAGTCTGTCTGACTTGATCTTATTAATTCCCTCTGGTTAGCGATGCTTGCTCCCGCGAACGAAAGGATAACATGTCATGCGGTCAGGTGAAAAAGGTTGGGTAAGGAGGTGTGTCAAGAAAACCTCGGTCGATGAAAGCGAAAAATTACGATAAGGAGCGAGAGAGAAGGAAGAGAAAGAATGTTCGAGTAACACTGACTGAGAAGAGTGGAGAAAGGAAAATTAAACTGACGAAATATGGCGCATTTCGTCACAGAGGGGCAGACAATGATATCTAAACAAGAATACAGAAGGCTAGAGATGTTTTTATTGCACTGGGAAATACATAGAAATCAAAAGAAATTAGGTCCAACAAACAAATCAGAATTTTCAATTCAAATGTCGTCAGTCCTATTATGTGGCTCTGACACATGAAGAAAAATTAAAAACAACAACTAAAATGCTACAGACTTTCATAAATGGATACTTGCGTAAAACAGAATGATTGAAATGGGATGACATGATCACTAATGTGGCACTAATGTGGCACTAATGATAAGAAATAGACATGTGACAGAGGAACAAGAGATGAGGATACGCTGGAGATAGATAGGAAACACACTGAGAAAACCTATTGATAGAATTACCAGAGATTACCTGCTCTGGAATGGTCTGGGTAAGACAGATAAAGGTCTACCAAAGATCACGTGGTAAAGATAACTGGAGACGGACATGAAGGGAATGAGGAAGACATTGACAGACCGTGAGCAGACGGCACGTGACAGGAAGTCCCGGCAGACGTTTGGTGAAGGATATGCTTTTTTGGAGTTGAAAGGTAAAAGAAGAAGAATAAAAATAAGATATGTTACAGTATATTTAACCTTATTAACAACATCAGCAACGCCAATAACGTCGCCCCTGCCACGTCATCTTTAAGCATCTTGTCGAATCACGTGTGCGAATCACGTGTGCGATAACGTATGTCCAGATTTCCTCTGTAACTTGAACTTTTTATCATTTTTTATTGTTTCTTTGTTATTTGTCCCAGGGCCATTTCTTGATTATTTGTCCCAGTGGCGTTTCTTTGTCATTAGTCCCAGGGCCATTTCTTGGTTATTTGTCCCTGTGGCAGTTACTAGGTTATTATCACAGTGGCTAGTCCTGTGACCCAGTCATAGTTACCTTATCATTTGTCTCAGTCTCTGTATCTTTGTCATTTGCCTTAATAATCATTTTTTTGTCATTTGTCTCAGTGACCATGTATTTGTTATTTGTCTTAATGACCATATTTTGTCATTTGACTAAGTGAGTATTTCCTTGTCATTTGTCTTAGTGATTATATCTTTGTCATATTTCTCAGTGACCATATCTTTGTCATTTGCCTTAGTGACCATATCTATGTCATGTGCCTTAGTGACCATATCATCAGAACCAATGCGCATTTGCCTGGGACTAACCCAAAGTTCGCCACTATCACCAGTGCGGTTTAACATCTACACAGCAAAATTAGCAACGTTTCAACCAACAAGACTGTCCCAGGAACACTAACTTTCTCAGATGACATACTCATGTACAGAACTAACTCAGACAGGAAATGGTCCAAGGCATACAAGAGACACTGCAGGGGTGTGATGAAATCATTGTGCCCTTTTCATCAATTTCGTTCTCTCCTGCATTATTAACTTATTTCTTCATTTTCCTTCCTCATCGTCCTATTATTTGGCATATTTTATGCACTTACATTTTTTGCTTTGACCACTCCCTAGCCTTGTTTACGATTCACTAGATGAATCGTAGTATTACAAGGCTAATTATACAGGTCAGCGGATAATATTTTTGTCACTTAAGTCGTCTAGACACCTTTGATAGAGACGGTCCTTGTTGAACGAACGAACGAACGAACGAACGAACTTTATTTTCGAAGGGTAAAGAATTGGGCGCGCAGGCCCGTCTAACATTCTGCCCTTCCACTCTCATTAATCTTGCATGCTATATCCTTTCATTCCCACATGATGCTTTAAGCATTAATTTAAAGGCATGCAACATTATAAAGTTACCATAACAGCATTCATTTACAGTATGCAAGCATAATAATAAAAAAATGAGTAGGGTTTTTTTGTGTGAAACAAACAAGCTAGTAAATGGGGGAAAAAAGTAATAATAAAAAAAATAAAAAAAACAATAAATAAAAATAAATAAATTCTGTATACCGACACTCACTCATGCGGTCAATCCGTCTACAATTAATCTGTATTTTTGGTATGCGGGTACATTCTCACGACTCACATTTCTAAAGTACAGTATTATGTGGGTACATTCACACATACATTACATTATATAATAATATTTTAAAGTGAATATAATAATGATATTACATGGAAATAAAACAAATTATTGACACACAAAAATGAGCGGAAAAGGAAAAGAAATGTTGACCTATGGATGAGATGTTGACAGGCAAATACTGTTTCTATGGGGGTAGATAATCAGTGTTGAGGAAGTGTTTGAAAAGTGCTTTGTTAAAAGAATATTGTGTAGGTAGGCTTTTAAGGTGGTGTGGAAGGCTGTTCCATAAGTAGGCACCAGAGTAGGTTAGAAGGCAGTATAGCCCGATCATGTACGTAAGCACAGGTGATACTTTGTAATCGCTTCCGCTGGACCATCTCTGCAGCAATAGTACGAATAACCTGTCAGAGGAGACAATATGGGCGGAAGGTATTAGTCAGGAAATAAGTTCACCGATGTGTTTGTGAGTTTGTACAAATACAATCGGAAGTATTACTGCCATGTTTGAAAGAGGTCACGAGTTTAAATTTTAAAAGATATTTTAAAACACGCAGGGGATAGTAAGGATTTAACACCCCGACCCACATAGTTCTAAAAAACTTACCATTGGTTTAATTTGAGAGCCGGTGTAGGCTTTGACTTTCAATGGAAAGTTTGTCGGAAGTACCATCTAGGACTTGAACTGAAAAATGGAAATATAATTTAGCGAAATCGGAGACACAAATCAGACTGCATCGCAACGTTAAATTAGCAACTCCCAGGAACCAGAGAGACATTTCAAGAATTATAAGTGACAGATCAAAGTATTTGGGCGTCTTTATAACTTAAAAGAGAACCCGCAATTTTAAATACCAAGACTGGAAACTTATGGAATCAGAGCACCAGTCATAAGAGGAATACTAAATTTTCGAAGACCAAGTGTTCGAAGCATCTAATCAAAGTTGCTGTGTCCATTCTACTGTGCCAGGAGATTGTATATCCCATTTGGGGTAAGTTGTGATTATATAGTTTAAAATGTGAATTGTGACATATCTGCACTTCTTCTTCTTTCTTCTTTGATCCTTAGCCGCCGACCGTCAAAGCAGTCAGTGGCCATCACGCCTAGTGGCGTCTTGTAGGGCAACAACAAATTGATTCCACTTTACTCGGTCGGTGGCCATCCTTCGTACAGTGCCCCCACTCTGGTTCATTCTTTGCATCTCAGCCTCCACAGTCCTCTGCCAGGTTGTTTTTGGTCGGCCTCTCTTTCGTTTTCCTTCAGGGGTCCAAAGCATAGCTGTTCTTGTGATGGCATCGGGGTCTCTTCTGAGGACATGACCAACCCAGTTCCAGCGTCTGCCAGCTATGATGGTGTGCATGTCTTCTTGCTTGCTACGAGTAAGCAGATCTTGGTTAGTGATGGTACCAATACAAGATGTAGAATCATACACATATCTTGGCAGTAATATAGACAAAGTTGGAGGGACAGACAGCGATATCAAAATAAGAATACAAAAGGCAAGAGGAGCTTTCATTGCATTGGGAAATATATGGAGATCAAGAGAAATAGGATCCAACACGAAAATAAGAATCTTCAACTCAAATGTGAAGTCAGTCCTATTGTATGGCTCAGAGACATGGAGAACAACAAAGACAACAACCAAAAAGCTACAGACTTTCATAAATGGGTGCTTGCGTAGAATAGAGGGATTAAAATGGTATGACAAGGTTACCAACGTGGAACTGATGACAAGAACTAGACAAGTGCCAGTGGAACAAGAAATGAGAAGAAGACGATGGCGATGGATAGAACACACACTGAGAAAACCTGTTGATAGCATTACAAGGCAGTCCTTGTTCTGGAACCCCCAGGGCAAGAGAGGCAGAGGAAGACCAAGAAGTACATGGAGAAGAGAGTTGGAAACAGAGGTGAAAATGATGAGGAGAACATGGAAAGAACTTGAGATGATGGCACGTGACAGGAGGACTTGGCATGTGTTTGTTGAAGGCCTATGCTCCTTTGGGAGTGGAGGGTTATGAATGAATGAATGTTGTGTGAAAAGAGGACAATTTCGACATTTCCTTCTCTGTAACTCTCCAGCATTCCGCACCATAGAGAAGCACAGAAAGCACACAGCTCTGATATAATCTTAATTTTGTGCTTGTGCTGTATTGGGAGGACTTCCAGATGTTGTTTAGGCCAAAGAAGGCTGTTCTTGCCTTATTCATTCTGATGTTGATGTCTTTGCCTGCCCCGCCGTCTGGTGCCACTATGCCCCCTAGGCATGCGAAGGTATCTGTCTGTACCAATTGCCTATTCCCCACTGACATGGGCTCAGGGTTGCTCACATTGAGCGTCATGACCTCAGACTTCTTTAAATTGATGTTCAAGCCCACCTGCTGGCTAAACTTATTAAGTCTATCCGTTTTTTCCTGGACGTGTCGATGCGAATGTGCCAGCAGTGCAACGTCATCTGCACATTCCAGATCCCCCAATGTAGAAAATGCTGTCCATCTCACTCCTCCTAGACCATCCTCCGCCGTCTGGAGCACCACCCAGTCCACGACTGTCAAAAATAGAGTGGCCGATAAGGGGCATCCCTGTCGCACTCCCGTCTCCACCCTAAAGGCTAGGTCGCTCTGCCCACCACTGCAAGTAAAGTTTGCATAGAGGCTTTCCATGATTGACACCATGCAGCCTGGAATTCCGCAAGACCTATATCTGCACTTGCTAAGTGGTGTAGTGGATTTGATGGTATTGTATGATTGTGATATTACCTAATGTGATGCATGAGGTCAGCTGTGAAGGCTCCTGAGATAAATGTAGCTGTGAATTTACAGAAGGCCCTTCTTGCTACCACTACGACCTCACACCTATCTTTTTTTACTAATGAATGTGGCTACGTTAAAATTCTAGGGTACTGATATGTAAGGTGTTGTGGTAGTTTACATACACACACACAGATATTTAATAAGTCTAATAATATTAATAAAATGTTATAACACACTGAACTAACTCAAGCTGTGTAAAATTTTGATAGTAAATTTTCTTTAAGTTTATTTGTTCTGAACCAAGGTTTTATTTTGGTAAGAACATATGAAAGGTTTTGCAATTATGAATGAAATGCATGAATATATGGCATAATAAATGAAAGGTGTGTACACATGTATTTTACAAGACTAGTTAATATTACTACTGTTTATAGTTGTAATTTATCTGGGAGAACGATTAATGGATGTGCTGTTGGGGTGGCCTCATCACTCCCTGTCTATGGCTACTACACATTGTCCATTTATTGATGGGAAGATAATTGGTGTGTTAGAAAACAAGTTGAGTTGGTGAATATCCAGCAGGCCAGACGCTCACGTATCTTTGACTGAGTAGTTCTGGTGCTGGAATCTGGTGGCCCCACCTCTCCGTGCTTGGGGGCAATATAAGGATGCTCTGCCAAAATATAAACTGCACGGGTCCACTCTTGTATTATTCAACACCTCATTTGACACCACATTGGTGCCAAATAAAAAAACTCACAGTTCAGAATTATGAATATAGAACACAGTTATATGCTAGCAAAACTCAGCTGAGCTGCTGGCTTTAGTATGGCGTCCCTCTAAATATTTCAATTAGCTTCTGGGAAATACACCACTGAATTATTTACTGTGTCTACTACTGGACAACTTATGATGAATGGCAAAAATGCGCGTCTGAGCGCCGATAATATGTTTATCTGTGGCCAATCACCGCCTTTTTTCCTTTTCAAATTCAAACCTCCTACCAAAAGTCAATTCAGTCATACCTCAGTCAAGTATGTATTTTTGTCTGTTGGTCCGTCTGTCTCTACTTGCGTTTCACAAAAAAAACACACTTGTTTTTTGAACCAACTCTGCCTTCCGCTACACAATTTTGTCTTTAAAGTTATTTTTAGCCACAATTCTCCACCACATTCCCTCTCTTTCATTCCAACTAGATTTTAGCACTTGAGTCTCAAGGCCGCAGTTTTTGAAAATTAGGGACATTTTTTGTTTCAATGCAGTCGCTCGCTGATATGAACAACACAGTCTTTTGTCAATATCTTTCTTATTATCTATCCGTCTGTATAAATGAAAGCATATTATTTCACTGCTCAAGATGGGCCATCAGGCCAGCTAGGTTTTATATTCCTAACATTATTATTAAGAAAAAGTTACTTTTCAAGGTTAGTTGGTTTTTTGAAATATTTTCGAGCATCTTCTGTAATGCGTTCGTCGCTGAATTCAAATAGACGGACTAAATTATCGCAAAAGCGTCCAAGAAATGACTGTTGCGTATAATAGCTAAGGTCCCTTTTGTCGATTTCTTTACCTTGTGTCAACTTGGGGACGTGAATTTTTTTCCTTTCCCCACCAATTGCGTCTTTTTAGCCTTGCTAGTTTCAAGCACGTGTTCAGTCATATTTTTTCCTTTTGATCTCCGTTCTCATCCCGTTCCAAGGGTAAATGTTTTGCCTTCACGTCTAACAAGTTAGTTTCCATGGCGGGTGGTGACCCGCGGCGTGGGCGATCATGTATTCTAGTAGCTTACGCATTAGTTTTTATCCCTACATTTTATCTTTGGAGATATTTTAACGTTGTATCACGGTTAATTTTATCACACATCTCCCCACTTGAAAACATGCCTACGGCAAGTTCCAAAACCAGTGATACACATAGATAAAATTACTCCTCACGCCTGCCACTACTCTAATTTTGATCACAGGGGTGCCGACTGAGGAAATCTGCACCGACATTCAATTTGCCTGGGATATATTGGATACTAAACTGATAAGGTTGAAGCAATAAAGACCACCTCAGCAATCTTGCGTTTTCATGCTTAGCCTGAGATAAGAATACGAGGGCTGATGATCCGTCTCGACCACAAAAGTCCTACCATACAGATAGATTTGAAACTTCTTTATTGCCCAGATTAACGCTAAACATTCTTTTTCGCTTGTGGAATATCCTTGTTCCGCCTTATTCAATTTGCGGCTTGCATAAGCGACTGGGTTCAGTTCCCCATCAGGTGAAGATGATCTTTGCAACAAAGCCGCCCCGAGTCCTACATTACTTGCATCTGTTCTTAAGACAAAGTCCTGTGTCAAATCAGGCAGTTTGAGAATAGGCTTGCTAGTGAGTTTTTCCTTTAAGTCTTGGAACGCTAATTCACTTTGCGCAGTCCAAATAATTTTATCTGGAAGTCCCTTGCGAGTCAGATCAGTCAGAGGAGCACAAATAGAGTTAAAATCTTTGATATATTTTTGATAAAATCCGCATAACGACACGAATGATCGCACGTCCTTTTTTGTTTGTGGTCTAGGTGCTCTCTGCAGTTTTTCCAAGTTCTTGGGGTCAGGGGTCATGTTACCCTGATATACAGTGTGTCCCAAGAATTCCAACTCTTTGCATCCAATACAACATTTTGTTGGCCTAGCAGTTAAGTTCGCCTCCCTAAGCCTATTAAATAACATTTTTAGAGCTTCAATGTGTTCTTCAAATGTCTCTGTGGCGACGAGAATATCATCCATGAAATTCGTGATACATGGGTTATTCAGGGGATCCAACAATTTGCGCATCATCCTTGAAAATACACTCGGAGCATTTTTCAGTCCGAATGGTAGCATGTTGAATTCATAATGTCCATCCGAAGTGCTAAAAGCCAAATAAGGTCTCACTTCAGGCTTCACTGGAATCTGGTAATAGCCTTTACTAAGATCCACCTTTGAAAAGTATTTTGCCTTGTTTAATCTGGCAAATAACTGTTTTGTGTCTGGTAATGGATCCACTTGTCCTTCTGTGACAGCATTCAGTTTCCTGTAATCTATGCACAGTCTGTGTTCCCCAGACGGTTTTCTCAACAAAACTACACTAGAGCTAAAAGATGATTCACTGTGTGAAATAATCCCCTCCTTCAACAAATAATCTATTTCTTCCTTCAATGCCTTCTCCTTCGCGAACGGAATAGAATAGGCTCTCATACAGATTGGGTTTGAGTCTACTAGTTTCATGTCATACTGTAGCAAATTTGTATGGCCTGGTTTATCTGTTAATACATCTGTATGTTCCTCCAGAACCTGTTGAACTCTCTCCCTCTGGTTTTTAGTCAGGTGCTTACTGACTTTTACCTGTGCTGCTGTTTCACAAGGATGTAATGGGTATTCATGTGAGGTGAGTGGTTCCTTTTGCATTTGAGTTGCGATAGCTAAGGTCAGTAAGGGGGTGCTTTCCTGGAATGGTCTGTCCAGATACTTCTTTAACAGGTTTACATGATAAACTTTCTCCTTCCCCTTTTTGTCAGTTTTATAGTTTGTTCTAGACACCTTTTCTAGAACCGTATATGGACCTTGCCATCCAATTTGTAATTTATTCTGGCTACCGGGTAGTAGAAGCAGCACCTTCTCTCCCACAGCTAGTTCTCTGTCCTTTGCCTTCCTATTAAAATATGCTGCATGTTTCTTCCTGGCTTGTTTCAAATTATCATTTGCCAGTTTCCATCCAGCTTTCAAACGAGTGGTCAGTTCGTTCACGTATTGATAAGATGAGGTAACAGTCTCTTCCGCCTTCTCATCTGTCCAGGTCCTTAATAGTGCTTCTAGTGGACCTTTTATGGGTCTCCCAAATAGCAGAGTTGCGGGAGCCATCCCGGTTGAACTATGTGGTACCTCCCGATACGCAAACAATGCGGCGGGCAGGAATTGATCCCACATATCCGGTTTTTCGTGCTCCAGCTTTCTCAGGATAGAAATGAGAGTCCCGTTGAACCTCTCTACCTGGCCGTTCCCTTGCGGATGGTACGGACTACAATGAAAGTGTCTGGCTTGAAATAGCTTAAAAACTTCTTCCGTTAGTTTCCCCTTGAACTGAGAGCCATTATCCGTCAAGATTTGATGCGGGAATCCTAATCGGGTGAATATTGTAAGTAGTGCCTCTGCTACATGTTTTGAATCAATTGATGGCAGGGCTACCGCCTCTCCCCACATAGAACAAGTGTCCACCAGAGTAAGGATGTAACTGTTCCTCCTCTTGGTCCGAGTGAGAGGTCCCACAATATCCACTGCAACCCTCTCAAAAGGTGTTCCCACTATGGGCATTTCCCCTAGAGTTGCAGGAGCAGTCCAATGCTTTGGAGCTACCCTTTGACATTCTGGGCAGGATTTGACATATCTTTTTATATCCTCCGTTATCCCTGGCCAGAAGTAATGACAAGCTATACGCTGTACTGTGGCGCTGATCCCCATGTGACCACTGAAGGGAATCGCATGCCCGAGTTCCATCACTTTATCCCTATATGAAGTGGGAAGAACCAGCTGGTTGTGACCATTTGTTCCAGTTCCGGCCTTCCTGTATAATAGTTTGTTCTTCATAAAATATTCCCCCTTGCTCGGAGGTGTGTGGCATTTGGGCAATTTTTTAAAACATGGCTTGAGTGTCCTATCCTCAGCCTGCGCCTTCCTCATCTCCTCTGGATGAGCATTTATAGGTTCACCTTCTTCCTCCTTCTTCTGTGACCTGGTCTGCACTGTCGCCATGATCACAGGCCTCTCGGGATTCCCCAAGAAGACGTATCTACACCCCAATATCAGAGGGTAGATTGGTTCATCTATCACTGCTGCTCTGATTTATCCTTCCACATAGCGAGTTTTCACCGTTATCCTTGCGATGGGAATGGAGCCGCGGTAGCATAGTGGTTAGTGCACTGGCTTCCTAGCGCAGTGGTCTATGGTTCGATCCCCAGATGAGGCGGAAAATTTTTAGGCCACAAACGGCTCCTGGGTCGACCCAGCCCCGAATGGGTACCAGAGCTACTCTGGGAAGGTTAAGGCGGCCGGCGTGATGCCGACCACATCACCCCTCGTGTGCCGACGGTCAAGATAATATGGGCCTAACACCATATTCCCAATATGCCTCAATGGGCGTGTAACGGGTTCCTTTACCCTTGCGATGGGAAGTGTCATGAGTGGTATGTCCTTAGTTGCCCCTTGTATTTCCACTGTTTCTGTGGTATACTGACTTGGGTCCACTAGGCTAGACTTCACAACTGAATCATAATCCAAACCTGTATCATAAAGGCACCTTATGGTGACCCCATTACAAATAACATCCTCACAAACTGGGGAGTGATAAGGTTCCTGCTGTCCATTAGGATTAACCTTTAATCTTTGAGTCCCCGACTTCATTGCAGCAATGTTTGAAGGTTTCCTTCTACAAAATTCGGTGTTATGGTTATCTTTCATTGGATTTTTGGTCATTGAACTGTGAGTTTCTGTCTCGGTAGTAATTTCTTGGCCGTTCAAAGTTTGTCCTACCTTTATTTCCCTGTTCTCTATTATCAAATTTATTAAATTGCTGTGGAGCTTTAAAATTGTCTATGTGCTTCTTTTTAGCACCACTTACCTCTGCCTGATACCTCTCAGCGACATTTAAAACCTCCCCCAACTTCTCTGCACCTTGTTCCATGAGAAATTTTCTCATGTCTGGAGCCATGGACTCTCTCAATTGCTCTATCATGATCATCTCTTTAAGATCTTGGGTCTTCCCCCAGAGCAGTCCATTTCTCCAAATAGGTTTCCAGTCTGGCAGAGAATTGGTGGTATGTCTCCCCAGACAACAGTTTGGCATTTCTAAAATTCTTACCATAAAATTCACCATTTTTTTCGTACCTTAATAACAAAGCCTGCTTTAACATGTCATAATTGTCTTGGTCTTCTCTGTTCATTTTTGCGAAGACTTTATAAGAAGTACCTCTCAGTCCCTGTGATAACTTTAAACTCCACCTCTCTCTCTCTAACCCATATGTAGTAGCTAATAACTCAAAACGTCCGAGGTACCCCTCTATGTCATCGTCTTTCTCAACAAAATGGTCTAAATGAAACCCCATAGCTGATGTTGAGGCTCCCAGACTGGGCGTAGCATCTGAGGCAAAAGGGCTGGCACCATTTTCAGGAGCCTGGCCTTGTAGCTCCAGCTCCCTTAGTCGTACTTCGTGCTCCCTTTGCAACCTTCTATCTTCTGCCTTCCTTTCGGCCTTTTTATCTTCTGCCTCCCTTTCGGCCTTTTTATCTTCTGCCTCCCTTTGCTGTCGTTTTTCTTCTGCCTCTAATGCTTTAGCCTCTTTGTCAGCCTCAATCTGCAGCCTCTTAATTTCTTTTTCAGCGTCTAACCTCTTCTCTTCAGCCAACCTTTCAGACTCTAATTTTCTTTCGGCCTCTTTTTCTAATCTTCTTTCTTCCCGTTCAATATACTTATCACATTCAGCCGTTACATATTGAATTAAAACCTGACCATCCATTCCCATATCCTTTGCCGTTAGCACAGCAGCTGATCTGAATTTGGCTAGCTCCGCCATACTTTTTAGACAATTTAACAATGAGCAAGATAAAATTTCCAACCACTAAAGTATTTCTAATTACTATAGTCTAAAGTAATTCTAATTAATTAATTAATCAATTAACTACCACTGGCTGTGAAGATTCACCAACTTTTATTTTAAGGGATACTTTTAATTTTTATAATTTGTTCCCCTAATTTAATTCTCCCACCAGGAGATCCTAATATTACTGTTGAGCTAATGATCCCGGGACAAGAGACCCCAATATATGTAGTGGATTTGATGGTATTCTATGATTGTGATATTACCTAGTGTGATGCATGAGGTCAGCTGTGAAGGCTCCTGAGATAAATGTAGCTGTGAATTTACAGAAGGCCCTTCTTGCTACCACTACGACCTCACACCTATCTTTTTTTACTAATGAATGTGGCTACGTTAAAATTCTAGGGTACTGATATGTAATGTGTTGTGGTAGTTTACATACATTGTCCATTTATTGATGGGAAGATAATTGGTGTGTTAGAAAACAAGTTGAGTTGGTGAATATCCAGCAGGCCAGACGCTCACGTATCTTTGACTGAGTAGTTCTGGTGCTGGAATCTGGTGGCCCCACCTCTCCGTGCTTGGGGGCAATATAAGGATGCTCTGCCAAAATATAAACTGCACGGGTCCACTCTTGTATTATTCAACACCTCATTTGACACCACATTGGTGCCAAATAAAAAAACTCACAGTTCAGAATTATGAATATAGAACACAGTTATATGCTAGCAAAACTCAGCTGAGCTGCTGGCTTTAGTATGGCGTCCCTCTAAATATTTCAATTAGCTTCTGGGAAATACACCACTGAATTATTTACTGTGTCTACTACTGGACAACTTATGATGAATGGCAAAAATGCGCGTCTGAGCGCCGATAATATGTTTATCTGTGGCCAATCACCACCTTTTTTCCTTTTCAAATTCAAACCTTCTACCAAAAGTCAATTCAGTCATACCTCAGTCAAGTATGTATTTTTGTCTGTTGGTCCGTCTGTCTCTACTTGCGTTTCACAAAAAAACACACTTGTTTTTTGAACCAACTCTGCCTTCCCCTACACAATTTTGTCTTTAAAGTTATTTTTAGCCACAATTCTCCACCACATTCCCTCTCTTTCATTCCAACTAGATTTTAGCACTTGAGTCTCAAGGCCGCAGTTTTTGAAAATTAGGGACATTTTTTGTTTCAATGCAGTCGCTCGCTGATATGAACAACACAGTCTTTTGTCAATATCTTTCTTATTATCTATCCGTCTGTATAAATGAAAGCATATTATTTCACTGCTCAAGATGGGCCATCAGGCCAGCTAGGTTTTATATTCCTAACATTATTATTAAGAAAAAGTTACTTTTCAAGGTTAGTTGGTTTTTTGAAATATTTTCGAGCATCTTCTGTAATGCGTTCGTCGCTGAATTCAAATAGACGGACTAAATTATCGCAAAAGCGTCCAAGAAATGACTGTTGCGTATAATAGCTAAGGTCCCTTTTGTCGATTTCTTTACCTTGTGTCAACTTGGGGACGTGAATTTTTTTCCTTTCCCCACCAATTGCGTCTTTTTAGCCTTGCTAGTTTCAAGCACGTGTTCAGTCATATTTTTTCCTTTTGATCTCCGTTCTCATCCCGTTCCAAGGGTAAATGTTTTGCCTTCACGTCTAACAAGTTAGTTTCCATGGCGGGTGGTGACCCGCGGCGTGGGCGATCATGTATTCTAGTAGCTTACGCATTAGTTTTTATCCCTACATTTTATCTTTGGAGATATTTTAACGTTGTATCACGGTTAATTTTATCACAAGTGGTTATACCAGTCACAGGAGGCTGGCAACCTCAACATATGAAAATAGTATGTTCATAAACTACTACAGCAAGCACTGGTGTTTTCTTTATGCTAGTTTGCTCAGGAAAGCGAAAGAAGAAGCGACCACATACTCCGAATGGAGCAGTGAGATGATTACGTCACATGTGCCTTGGGTGTATAGTATCATTTTGTGTGATGTGTGTACTTTTATAATGTTAGTTTAGGCAAGCCAATGCACTCGCGCTGTCCAGACACATTTTCCCCATTTAAATCACCAGATGAATAGCGGTGATTTCTAATCATATTCCCTGAGTTATATTGTCTATAACTGTGTAATTATTCAGAGAGGATAACATTGGTGGGTGGACAGCGAGACAATGCGCCTGTTAATCTTCAGCCCACACATGTACTTAATTGAGGCATTTGCTTTTTTATTTTTCCTAAAGTTCGTGGTTCGAAGGAACAAGACGGTTCGTAGTGCCAGACCAGTCTGAAGAAAGAGTCTTCGCAACAATCTTGTGATTCAAAAAACTGGATTCGACAGCAACTACCTACAGTGGTCACGTTGTGAAGACACCTACCTTGACATTAGGAGTGAAGTTCATCTAGACGCCTCTAGAGAAGTCCTCATCACAAAAGACCTGACAACGACCCATTGCAGTACTCAGCAAGTTAAGTTATTTGTAACAGGCACAAGCAACGGACAATAATAACGATCAGTTCTCAATTACGTCTCAGTGAAGACAAATTTTTTTTTTAAAAACCTCTAAAACCTCTTTCATCCATATTTATTTAAATTTGTTAAAGATTAATTGATTATTAAATTTGTTATATGTTTTTTTTACAGATTCATAGTTGATTCAGTTCTTTTTGATAAGAGAACGCATGTATGATCGAAAATCGTTTATGTATGTATGTATGTGTGTGTGTATATATATATATATATATATATATATATATATATATATATATATATATATATATATATATATATATATATATATATATACACACACACATATTTACAGACATACAGTCAAAAATACTTTTAAATGTAATTTCTCTGGATGAAACCAGCTCGGGGCTCAAACAAGCCAAACCATTGCTTCAAACTTCACAAAAAGTGCCGGATCAGATTTACGTTAATAATGCTCTGCCCTTTGCAGCATTGTTCTTGACTTCTGAGTTATCTTGTGATCACTCCTTTGAGATAGAAGCGTCATTATCCTTCTATCTACAACTCTGCCAAGCGTAATCTTGTGCAAAGGTAGACACCTTTGACGACCCATGTTAGATACTCTTGAGTTTTGGCCACTGGTGGAACACTACTGCAGAGCAAAGGGGAGGCAAATTCCTTGACACTTTGTAGAGTCGTCTTGGATTAAGAAACCTGAAGATTAATTCCCCTAGAAATCTGACAAGAAATTTTAGACTGAGTGAAAAAGTACTGTTACTAACATGAACTCCCCGACCCACCAGCGCTAGAACTAGATTCTGTTCTTCTTCCTTCATTCTCCAGCTCCTTCATTCTGATGGCGTGGGCTCTGTCGGCCTGGTCATTCCTTTCTGCTCTTTCAGCCTGTTTCTTCTTTTCTGCTTGTTCGGCCTGTTCCTTCTTTTCTGCTGTTTTGGAATGTTCCTTTGCTGAAGTTCTCTTCTTTTCCGCCTTCTGCTTTTCCTTCTCTTCTGCTTCGTGCGCCTATTGCTTCTCCTTCTCTTCTCTTTCTAACATCCTCTCTTCTCGGGCCATGGCTATCTCGGCTTCTATCATGTCTTTGTCCTCTTTCACAGAAGTGGCTACAAAATCAGATAATTCTTTGCCCGACAAGCCTATCTCTTTAGACATACCTAGGTAAAAGATGTAGAGATTTTGTGGTTCGGTCATGCTGTGCAAGGAGACTGTTTACAGGCTACACGAAAATTGCAATTGCTACGTAACTAAAATAAAATTAACCGCTTTAAGTTCAAAATACAAGCTGACTAAAATTATCAACTCTTCAACAACATGTGTGATCGAAAATCTTTTATATATATATATATATATATATATATATATATATATATATATATATATATATATATATATATATATATATATATATATATATATATATATATATATATATACACACACATATTTACAGTCATAGAGCCAAAAATACTTATAAAAGGGATTTCGGACGGTTAAACCAGCTGGGGGCTCGAACACGCCAAACCATTGCTTAAAGCTTCACAAAAGGTGCCGGATCAGACATAATTTAAAAGCGCTCTGTCCAATGCAGCATTGTTCTAGACTTCTGAATTAACTTGTAAATACTCCCTTGAGATAGAAGCGTCATCGTCCTTCTGTCTACAACTCTGCCAAGAGAAATCTTGTGCGAAGGTAGACACCTTTGACGACCCATATTAGATAACACTGAGTGTTGGCCTCTGGTGGACCACTACTGCAGAGCAAAGGGGAGGCAAATCCTTGACAAGGCGGTTTCTAAATGGTGTGAGGAAAGCGGATCAAATGTCAATCCCAACAAGGCCTGTGTGATGTGGTGCTCCATAGTGAAAGCAGACCTTGCAGGCATCACTTTAAATGGGCAGAACATTAAAGGGCAAAACAGGCTGAAGTATCTAGGAGTAAAGTATGATCGTGGGCTATCGTTCAGGTATCATGTCGAATTGATCATACAGATGTGCAAGTGAGGACTGGCAGCCTTAAAAACAATGGCTACTGCGCGCGTGGAACAGAGACTATTGTTTCTCCTGTATTATCAGCTTGTGATTTCAGTAATCGAGTACTGGCTAGAAATACTCATGCTGTCAGTGTCACAATGTGAACTACTGGAACGCATTCAAAATGAAGGGATGCGACTAGTTTTGGGCTGTACGCGTAAAACCTCCATTGTGACAATGAAATACATGCTCGGATTGCTGTCGATTAGATCCAGATATGCGATGGCCCAGACAAAAGCCTATATGCGGGTAACCACCGACAAAAGATACCCCCTACATGAGAACGTAGTCGACATCAAAGGAGCAAGAATCAAGAGGGGGATGTCATAGATAGCATAGGCATAGGCTACGATTGGTCAGGTGACCAGGGTTGAAAATGTATCCAAAGGGGAAAGAGTGGAGTAAGTCAGGGGAGAACTGGATAAACTACCAGCAGGTCGTCATTAGCCTTGGCAGAGAGTGCAGATCTTGGGGCAATAGAAAAGCAGAGCTGGAGATTAATCAGCTGATAAGAGATCATGCTGGGGATGATGACACCATTGTGTACACTGATGGGTCTGTAGTGCGTGGTGAGAAATCGGGATGGGGCTTCTCTGCGAGAATAAAGTGCAGGGTCGTCGCTGAACAAAGTGGGGCCTACATGACAACCTCTAGCACGATAATGGGGCTAGAGACAGTTACAGCAGCACTGAGATGGCTGTCTGAAACTCCCTCAACCAGGGCAGTTAAATTGTCAGACTCTCAAGCCATGCTTCGGAATGTTCAGAACGGATGGCTGCGGCAGGAATGGAAAACATCAATAGAATCCTCAATTCTTCAAGAACTGGTGTGGATCTACTGTCCTGGTCCTACAGTAAATCCACACCAGTTCAGGGGTACGTGGCAATGAGAGAGCTGACAAACTGGCCCCGAGAGAACCCACAATGAGGACACTGGACAATGTATAAGGGAGACATACTAAAGGCAATTAATGATCGCCTGCTAGATAATGGCACTGTAATTGATGAACCAACAAGGCTGAGACTGTTAGAGTTTGGCATCAAACGTGGGACTAGCAGAGATGGACGTGAGAGGATGCATCAGTCGTATGTACAACCAGTGTGCTACAGGCACATTTAACATTCATACTCTTCGAGATTTGCTGAGGGAGACTGGACACCTATAGGTTTGCCCGGAGTGCAGTGAGGTCGATTCTGATGAACAGTAACAACAACAAATAACAATTGTCTCAATGACCGTTTGTTTGTCGTTTGTCTCAATGACCGTTTGTTTGTCGTTTGTCTCAGTGACCGTTTGTTTGTCGTTTGTCTCAGTGACCGTTTGTTTGTCGTTTGTCTCAATTACCGTTTGTTTGTCGTTTGTCTCAGTGACCGTTTGTTTGTCGTTTGTCTCAGTGACCGTTTGTTTGTCGTTTGTCTCAGTGACCGTTTGTTTGTCTCAGTTACCGTTTGTTTGTCGTTTGTCTCAGTGACCGTTTGTTTGTCGTTTGTCTCAGTGACCGTTTGTTTGTCGTTTGTCTCAGTGACCGTTTGTTTGTCGTTTGTCTCAGTTACCGTTTGTTTGTCGTTTGTCTCAGTGACCGTTTGTTTGTCGTTTGTCTCAGTGACCGTTTGTTTGTCGTTTGTTTCAGTGACCGTTTGTTTGTCGTTTGTCTCAGTGACCGTTTGTTTGTCGTTTGTCTCAGTGACCGTTTGTTTGTCGTTTGTCTCAGTGATCGTTTGTTTGTCGTTTGTCTCAGTGCTCGTTTGTTTGTCGTTTGTCTCAGTGACCGTTTGTTTGTCGTTTGTCTCAGTGCTCGTTTGTTTGTCGTTTGTCTCAGTGACCGTTTGTTTGTCGTTTGTCTCAGTGACCGTTTGTTTGTCGTTTGTCTCAGTGACCGTTTGTTTGTCGTTTGTCTCAGTGACCGTTTGTTTGTCGTTTGTCTCAGTGACCGTTTGTTTTTGCTTTTATTTAGCGGTTGCTTTATCAGTTGTTTACGTGGCCATGTTTCGTGTATTCCTTTGGCTGCCTTTTTTTAAATTGTTTTTTGTCCTAGTTTCCGTTTCTTTTCCTTTTGATCCATTTATGTTTTCTTTTGCGTGCCATTATTTTATATTACGGTAGTAAGACTTAGAACAACGTTTTTTCGTCCGCGTTCAAGTATTGTTAACTAGTTTCAATTCAACGGTCCCTGTGATTTATGATTTATTTTGCAATGAGAAACTAATTATGTACTATAATTACCCGTTATGGTTCGATCCCCAGATGAGGTGCGATTTTTTTAGGCCGCAAACGGCTCCTGGGTCGACCCATGCCCAAATGGGTAAACATTTATAACACATAAGGAAGGGAAACCCGAGGCCTGTAAACAGTAAATAAATATTAGACAAACATAAAAGTATGTTTTCAGGCACTCGTAAGAAATAAAGAAGTAGAACACTAGACAACAGAAAAATAACAGACGTGAGTGGCTTACCCAGGACTCGAAACCAGGACCTTCCGTGCGACAACTCCGCCTTTCTTACGAGTGCCTGAAAACATATCTTTATGTTTGTCTAATATTTATTTACCCCAAATGGGTACCAGAGCAACCTTAGGGAAGGTTAAGGCTGCCGGCGTGATGCTGAGCACACCACCCCTAGTGTGCCGACGGTCAAGAAAATATGGGCCTAACACCATATTCCCAATACGCCTAAATGGGCGTGTAACGGGAACCTTTACCTTTTTCTTTACCTATAATTACCATAGCTGTCAAAATTATGTATTAATTCTGTTTCATTTACAGGTGAAATCGACCTGATACCCGGGCCGGGCGATGGATCCAGGTGAAGCCAACAAGTACCCGCTGAGCCTACTGAAGCATCGACGGAATACGAGCTGACTACTTCCTATTATGTGATTTATAAGAATTGAACATGCACTTAACACACGTCAATTGGCAACTCGTTATCTGGAATTTCTTTATCCGAAAATGAACTTGAAAAGAGTGAAAGAACAACCGGTAACTCCAGGTTTAGTTCGAGTGAAGAAAGCTGAAGTTTGGAACTACAATTTTGTTGACTCCAATCTTGCTGTGTTAGACAGATGTAATAATGACAAACCTATTTTTGCTGTGTTAGACAAATGTAATAATGACAAATATATTTTATCAGTTGCGCGATGAATTTGTTTTTTTTTTTTCCTCTTACAAATAACATGTAAATGCATTGAATCAAATGATGTGAAACATCTTAATATGTAATTGTATTGAATAAAGTGATGTGAAATATCTTAATAATATGTATATGCATTGAGTAGAGTAATGCAAAACATCTTAATACGTAAATATATTGAATAAGGTGATGTAAAACATCTAAGAATTCTTACAAAAATTTAAGTTATAATGTCTTAGAAATGTATTTGCCGTGCTTGATTTTCTTCAAGTACCAACTGGCCAATTCGATCACTTCTCTCCACAACTTCCTCACCTCAAATTTGTTTATTAAATATGTAACTGGACTTTTTGTCCATGCCATGATGTCAAATTGTCCAGTATTTTGTTGTTCTCTTCATCGTCTTCTGTTTCCTTGTCCTTCAGCTGTTGCTGATGTCACGATTTATTCAAGCTACCCCTTTCCCATCACAAGTGGGATGCTTCCATCTAATACATGTCCTAACTTTCTTATCGAACTGACAGTATATCCTCTTCACTCTGTCATAGAGTGTGTGAGCTGATGTTACGGTCCAAAGGCACCAATTAGTTAATGTGTGACCGCGCCTGCGTCCTAGGTGGTGGTGTTATAAACTTTCAACAAAGTACTTTCTTTTAACTAGGTGGCAGGCCTAGTTAAGTAACTCACACCAGTCTCTTTTCTTGTTTGTATATCTTCCAAGTTAAGGTAATAGTATAAGAGTACTGGCCCTCTCCGCCAGAGTTGGTAATTCTTGGATGAACTACTTTCCTTCCTTCATTCAACCCTTGACTCGTTCGTTCCCTTCTCTGTTGTTATATACAGTGACTGATCGTATAGTGGATTTATATAAAGGCTAATAGTCTGGCATTCACCAACCTCTCACAAGGATCGATTCAAGCATTTGTTTTTCCTCTTGCAAAAACATATTTATTTACATGTAATATATATTTCAATGATGTAGATACTTCTTCATAGAGCATACCTACAGTTGTAGCATAGTTGCTTCATGTATACTTTCTTTATCTCATATATATGTAGACACCTAATCTCCCTTTGTTCCTCTATCAACTCCATGTACTTATTTAATCTCTTTAAATTCTGTTTCAGTATACCTCAATACAACTGATCAGCATTATGCAATTCATTATTTTGTACTTTTATTCTTCCTGTACCAAACTTGGTCAGACCTGCCTGTATCCGCTTCTGGGACAAAAACATCCCATAGTTCTATATGCATGAAGTAAACCTTATATATATTCCTTACTTACATGTGAGAGCATTCAAGTAGTTCTTAAAGAAGTCGACCATCGCTGTCACTTACTTGTCGTAACTAATTCCGTGTACAACTCATTGTTTCACTCACTGTGAACTCTCTCTCTCTCTCTCGCTCTCTCTCTCTGATGAAAAATATGTAGCTCCCTTCTTGGGATTCATTCATATCATCCATTTAATAGATGACGGTACCAAGCTTGACCTTCAATATTTAATTAAATTCCTTCTCTGGTTTGCTTGGTCATTAAAGTTCTCATTGCTCATATGGCTTGCCGACCTGGGAGTTCAGTTTTATTTCTCCTGTAAAACTTTCATCAACGTACATAATAATTCAAAAACCAATACTTACAGGCGATTCCCTGAATCTCTCCTGAAAATTCACTCATTACTGTCCCTATTAAAGCTCTCTTAATCATCTTCCATTCTATCTATGTGACACTTCTTAGCTATATCATATTGTTACTGACTAGTCACTATCACGTCCTCTGAACTTCCTAGTACTAATGTCACTTCTCTTTAACCACTGACTTCTTTTAAACTTCTAAGTTTTTCTATACAGCTTGTGCATCTTCTGTATAACTTTTAAAACTATCTGTAATACCACAGAACTTATTAAAACTGGTGGCAACCGCACAACAGCATCTCTTGTTCCTTCGTCTTCGGAAACACGACTGCACTCTAGCAAGCCGTGAGCTGTTCTGACCTCTGGCCATTGTCAGCTGATATGTTTTTTCCTCCACCCTACTTCTGATTCGTTCTTTCACCTGTTTACCAGCTGAAACCATTGGTTGGCTTTATTTACTACTCACTAGAAAAATAATCACGCTTTACCGACACAAGCGAATTCAGTGAACCATCGTCTGTTATTTTTAATCTTCCCTCTATCTTTTTTTCTCGTGAGCCGTTTTCAACGCTCACGCAACCTTGGCAAATATTTACAATGCCTGGGCAAACCCTACGGCACTCTACTTTAAGCATTCATATTAACCCTGCCAGAAGCATAAACAATGCCTGGGCAAACCCTACGGTGACAACTCTTTTTAGATGTTCATGGTATTCTTAACATTCTGTAAAATCACATCTCTGTGGCCTCTAGTGCTTTCCCTACGTGATCACTCATTGTCCATGACTCACTTCTTTATGTTAGGATTGACTTTATGACAATGAATACATCTTACTTTTCACAATTATTTTTGGACCCCAAAAAAAATGTATTCCATTTTATTGAACGCTATCGTTACCCAATGTATTCTATTCTTAGCGTGTCAAATGTATTTCCATCACTTATCATTGACATGCTTGTTTACATTTATTGTCTTATTTTAATTTGGCCCATTTACTTTGATGGTGCATTCTGGCAAGTCATTTTGTGGGAAATAACTATTAATTCTGTCTTGCTGCTATGGCCTTTATTTTTTCCGTCTTAATTATGCATCAAACTAGAATTATCGCGGGAACTACGGGGATCGTGTTCTGACGCCGATGCCTTCGGCAAATGTAACGAATAAACGTGAATGCAGAAGTAGAGGTAGGGGGGAGAAGAGGAGAGAGTTAAAAATAAGAGCTTGTATGAGAAAAACAGAAAAAGAAAGTGGACAGACTCTCTATGAAACACATACGTATAGGGCACGAGAACTGTCGTAATGCCTACCAAGGGCAGCCATCATTCAGACTATCATACATGATTTTGATATACTAATACTCCAGGAGACCACTTTGAAAGCGAATACTGCTGTTAATTGTCTAAGTTACAAATGTTACAAACGTCCTGGTAGGTCTGGCACACGAGGGCAAACGATGTGTGTGAAAAATGAACTCACTCATACATGACTAGATACAAGTTTCCATTTTAATGGGGATTCAGAATGACAGGATGTATCCGTCTTGAGTATAACCTGCGAGCGACAGGAACAGTTAGCATTCATCTTCTCCTTCAACATAAACTGAGCACCTATGGGTTTGCCCGGAGTGCAAAGATGTGGATTCTGTTCTGCAATAACAGTAACAGTAACATATAAACAAACAAAACGACTTAAATAAAATGTTATTGAGCATATTTACCTCTTTTTTCAGCACGTTTGCTGGAGTGCTGCTTCATCACTGTTGATCGACTTGTAACTGTGATATCTCAACACATAACATTATGGATGGCAAGCCGTTGGATACATTATAGCATCAAATATGCCCCCAGGATTCACCGAATAAGGAGGGGGGGGGAGAGAATAATGAATATACAGGTGATTTATGGGAATCGACCAGACCATGTACGTGGACTCAGTTCTGACCAAATGGTTGGAATTTCCATGTGCCTGCGGTAGGAAATTTTCTACTCAGAGGCATGTAAATACATAAAACGAAAAAAGGGTGTAGTAGCTCATCAGTGGTAGATCAAAATCGCTCTGTTTCGACAGATAAGACGTTAGAAGATCTCAGCCTGGAGTCAGTCTATAGCGCGGAGAATATCCAAGGTGTCAATATGGGTTCAAACGAAAATCATTGATTACCATAATCAGTAAGGATGGTCGATGAAATCCCGACATGAAAAGAATTGAAGGATGGGAGTGTAAACAGTGAATCGAAAATACCAAACATTGGTGGGGAAAAAAAAGTGAAGAGCACAGAATGAAATACAGGATGACACAGGAAAATGTGATGCTCGGATTTATTTTGTCACATACTCAAATGTAGTTCAGCAGGCAATAGAAATAGAGGACTGCAGATCATAGACCAAAGGATACTCATAAAAAAGTTCAAGCTGTGGTGTCTCCAGTTCATGTTTCTTCCTAAATTGCTATGGCCACTGCTTATATATGAAATAAGCACCAGTACCATGGAAGCTATAGCGAGAAAGGTCAACAAGGTCATAAGGAAATGGCTAGGGTACCACCAGGTCTGTCAGACATAGCACTGTATTGCAATAAGTCAAATCTTGTGCTTCCTTTCAAGTCAGTCGTGGAATAATACAAAGCAGGAAAAGCGAGGCTCGTAGTGATGCTGTGCGAGTCAGCAGATGACGTAGTAAAGTCCATTCAGCCCACACTGAAAACTGGAAAGCTGTTGGTGCTGCCCAAGAACCGCTCAAGCTGAATGATGTAATCAGATACACACAGACGAATAGATGGGGATTTGACCATGGTGACATCCGCTGGTGGTTCAAGGCATCAAATAATGAATGTAGATACATGGTAATTCAGGAAATTCCAGAAGCTGGGAATGATAGGAGGATGCAACAAGAGGTGCAGCAAGCCCAACAAGGGTAATGGACTACATGGGAATGATATATGGCATATGGCACCCCTTAGACTCAGTTTCATTATTAGATCAATGTATGACCTCCTGCAATCGTCCACAAACCTTGTGAGATGGGGAAAGTCTGATGATGCTCAGTGCCCCTGTGCCATGGATGCAGACACTTGAACATGTATTCTCAGCATGTAAGGTGTCACTTGGGCCATGGCAATACACATGGCGCCATAAAAGAGTGGTTGTTAAAAGTTGTTTCCTGTTAGAAATGTCAGTTATGATGCCATGGTCTCAAGGGGGCATAGTAATACATAAAGTTCAAATACAAATACAGGAACACCCAACTTGAAAAATATCGAAGATCAGACTGTCGTACGATTAAGACGATTTAATTTGACGAAGTACAACATTGAGATTCCCCACAAATTGTGAATGTAAGATGACATGATACTCTATAATAATTAATTATAGATTCGTCAGCAGACACGAACGATGTATGTAGATGAGCCGTTAGAAAGTCAAATTGTCCGTGAATAGTCTATAACGCCATCGTTATAAAAATCTGAGCTGTATTGATCAAATACCTTTCTGTCCTTCCTTAGCCACATACATCAGGCACACATTCAAGTGCAGTCAGTACATAATCTAACAATGAAATAGTAAATATCTAACACTGGTCTGGAGCTCCTAGACACACATCCATTCTCTTCGAATTACACCAGCCGAAAGAGACCGAACGTTAACCGTTAGCCTTCAGCAGCAGACGTCGCATACGACTGTCACGGTGACTGATAATTTATTTTACCAACGCGTCTCAGTCTTCATATCTTTTAATGTTCTGGTTTCCTCGACGTTTTGTATTTTTCTTTCCTTCCGGAATTTACCTACGTCGCTCATTATTCCCCTCTCAGACCCCCTGATGTGTTCCTCTAGAATAATATTTGTCTTACCCATGCTTGCGTTATACGCAGTTCATCCGTGGGAACACGCGATGAATAGCGTCTGGGGTAGACTATAAAATGAGATAGATTTACTCAGTCAGACACACTCGTAAAATATTTCCAGGCCCGTAGATGACCATATGAGACAGGCAGACGTTAACACAGAACTAGATTTTGTTGCCTATTTCTAGTCATCTCGGGGTAAGTAGACATCTTTATAATATATGTATATTCTTGTTAGTTTTTATATTTCTGATAGGAGTGTGACTTGAATTCATTTCGAGGATTTCTCCGGTTAATTAATTCAGTGATAATTTAGCGCCGTCCACCGCCTTAGTTAACAGGAGAGCTTCAGTCAGGTGTCAGTGTTATTGTTTACAATGGGTTAATGGTAAACTTACGATAACAGATGCTAACTAGGCGTAGAATCAGAGTAATCCGTTCAGCGCTTACCATGGGTTAAGAGTCGGCTAAACTTAACAGTCATTACTGTAAGGAACTATCAGAGGTGTAGGTTATTCACTTAAAACTGAATAGGGATGTGCAGGCCCCATAACACTAAATTATAGGAGATAGTCACTTTTTACTTTCTGATAGACACTTCTAATGGTTGTGTGGAAATTTTATATGCCTACTTGTGTAGTTAGACACCAGTTTATAACTTTCACAGAAAGCAGTCACCAGCCATAGATAACATTATATCTTAGGGTTCAGTCACAACTGTATTTATATAGCAAAAACATTGCATTTTCCATGTATTCAATTTTGGGAGGTTAATACATTTTCCTTTTATTGTGTGTATTGACCCCAAGGGGGCGCATACCCTTTATTATGTAATGTCAATTGCTGTGTTTTCATGTAAATTCACTTAATGTTGTAAGATGAATAGCATATTCAGTCAGCTGGAACTACAGGGTTAGATATCCCTTGTGTTGAGTTGAAAGAGGACGGAGTAGATTTTGCTGTCAGAACATTTACTGACAGGTACATGTGTGTACAAAATATATTAGCTTATGCGGGCGCATGCTGATAAATTGATAGAGTGGAAGGAACAGGAGGGAGACTTATATGGATAAAGACAGCCCGAACCTATCATAGCAATGATTAAAATAATTCAAATCCATAGTGGAGCATAACTTTTTAGCATAACGTTATTGTAATTTTATTGTTTGCTTGATGTAAAGGTCGTCTCTTTTTGGGTCTCAGTTTCAGGATATACTGCATTTTGCTATCGCAAGAGTCCAGTCAGGCGACGAACGTAACATTCTCATCGCTCTCACGGCTCCAGAACGCAATTAGCACTACGAGTTGTCAACCCCCATACCTGAAGAAAAACCCTTTTGCCTACGCCCATCCCTCTAATGGGAATAAAGTTCGGGCAGTGTGTACCGAGCCAACGCCAAATCTGAAATCTTATATTGCAGTAGTGGTTTCCTACTCGTCTTTGATCACAAGTCAGATCATTGTGGCTTCCAATATCTATCAGCCCAGCGTCTTTAGCAGAATAAATCACATAACTCTGTGTGCTTAAACGGAGCACTTAGTCACGAATAAGAGTTCAAACCCAGCCAAACCGGATTTGTACACCAAGCACGCAGGGAAAATTTACGCGCCGGGATAATAGCGCAACGGACCATTTGTCCTAAATTAACCTCGTCTTGTGTGTTTTTTCGGGTCATCCAAAACCTCCGCACGTATTAGCGGCCAGTCGGATATAGACAGAGTATCTACAACATATCTCGCTAGTAGGGCGTAACCACCAGGCATGGATAGTGTCTACCTGTATTCAATAGTCGAAATTCATCACCTATAGGAGGATATATATATATATATATATATATATATATATATATATATATATATATATATATCTACATATGTAGATATATATATATATATATATATATATATATATAAAGACACTACCTGGAGTATTGATCGTGGTCCCCCAAAAAACGGAAAGATTGAGGACTCTGTTCATTTATTTCTGGATGTTCTACAGGTTTTATGTTGGTGGTTTGTGTGTTCGTTGATGTGTAATTTCGTATTTGTATACTCAATGTGATTATTGAGATTGTTCTATGTTGGTGTGATGATATGCATTATTTTCATATATATTTCTTCTTTAATAAATTTTACTCATTTATTAACGCGCTGTTCACGACCCTTTCATCCATAATTAATATTACAAGCTCTTTACTATAGTCTCTATTTTGACAAGAGAAAAGAGAGAGAGCGGACGGTGCTTAGGCTATATAAGTGTGTTGAGGCTTGGAGAGAAAGAGATAACTTTTTTCTTAATAAATCTTCTTCCAGGTTGGTCTCAAGTCCACCCCCCTATTTACACCTTATCTCTGTGTAATCTATAATTTTGCCAGTTCACTATCATTGTCGATTTCACTACAGTAGTCTAACTCGACAAATACTCTTACACTTTAACTCAACCACGACAACGACATATTATAATTAAATATACGTCACAATTTTAATCAATGGTGCGCTTTCACATTTGTGGGTGGGTTTGAAAAAAAATCGAAAAAAGGTGATTCGTCTTACGAGGACAAAAGACAAAGAAAATAGTCTACGTTACGGCCACAAGGCCTTCGTCAGGAAAGGAAAGAAAGTGAAGTCTAGATAGGACACATAAAAAACTTAATAAAATAATAAAATAAAAACTGGGTACTTCCCTGAAGGCAAGAACCGAAATTCGCTGTCTTGTCGAAGAGCGCGTGGCTGAACAGAAAGCGACTTCCGCCGCCGGGTGTACACAATACATACTGAAAAACGAAACCGGACAATAAACTACCCAACGGGATAAAAGTGGGGACTGGAAATAGAAGAGGACAGAATGAGTGGGAGATAAATAAATATGAAATAAAAAAATGTATATGGCATACAAATAGAAGAATAGGATAAGAGTGGAAAGAGTCAAATAGAGCAAGAGAGGAAAGGGTGACCTCAGACAAAGGTGTGAAAAGTGTTGAGACCGGCTGGTTTTAGACACCCCATGCGGTGTATAAGACGGTTCTCAAGCTGTTCTCGGCTGGCAGTGTCAGAGGAGCAGGATCGGATCGCTGTGACCTGGATGTCGATGGGACCATGGTGGTCAGGACCATTGAAGTGTATGGCAACTGGTGTGGACTTTTGCTGAGCGATGTCATTTAAGTGCTGGCTGAATCTGTCCCCAAGTCGTTTGCCTGTTTGGCCAATATAAGTTTTGCAGCAACGTTTACATATGATCGTATAAATGACATTGCGCGATTCACACGTGAAGCTACTAGTGATGGTGTACGTAGCCTTAGGAAAGGACACCTTCTGGGTTGAGGTGACATACTTGCACGTGTTGCATCTTGTCCGACCACAGGGTAGTGTGCCAAAGTGAGTGGCATTCTCCTTTGGGAGACGGCTGTGAACAAGAAGATCCTTCAAGTTCTTGTCACGTCTATATGCCACCAAAGGTGCTTCACTGAATACTTCTTGGGTCACAGGCTCTGCTTGGAGGATAGGGAGGTGGCGGAAAAGGATCTGTTTGACAGTAGTACTATGAGGGTGATGGGTCAAGATTAATTTGACTCTATCCGAAGTGGATTTATGGTGAGGTATGAGGGCCTCCTGACGACAGATGGGGAGCACACGTTGGAGAGCAGAGGTGAGAACATGTTCTGGATAAAGTCTGTGGTAGCGTCAGTTAAAAAGAACTGGGTACGACATCATTTAACACGTTATGTGGCAGTGTTAATGGTGTATATCTAATTGATTTTGGTTAATGGTAATTATTCCAAGTTAGTAGTTGACTATTAATTTCTTGGATTCAATCTATTTGGACCCAGGTTGGTTTGTTCCTCTTATGTTGTTTTAAAATGTGAGATAGTAGTGGTGATGATGATTGATACAGTACAACACTTGGTACAGGTTCACAACTAAGGGTCTAGCTCAACTATAAAGAATCCTCAGTAACTTCTTTGTTCATTCGTTGCTTTACTTGATTATAGGATTTCTTAGGCATATGCTGAAATAAAAATGTTCGCACGAATCGTACTTACTTGGGTGCCACAAAGCAAGAAAATCTGTTTCATACAGATTTTTCTTGAAAATGAAAAAAAATACTTTCTTGCGTCTGCAAATAATTGAAGAGTAAGGAAATCAACTGAGGTTCTTGTTGGATATCTCAGCGGAGGAGCCAGGACTTATTTGACAGACCGGAGGTGGCGCCAAATACCTTCCCCGCACAGTTAAAATCACGTCCTATGTGCAAGTCTCTGATTTTACAACTGACAAGAAAATTATTTCTGGGCGTCCTTTGCTAGTGAGCGATTCTAGCTACCGTTTCCTTGGATACACTATTATTTTATTTACTGGTCATTGTTTCAAATGATCTTACAGGGAGTAAGTGTTAAGTTCTTTTCGCTTGGGGATTAAAGTGTTTGAGATCCTCACATGTGAGTCTAGTATTTTATAGACGCACGTGTGAGCACATTGAAGTTAATTGTATATGTAATTAATCGCGTGCCGTCGTGCACTATATGTGAACAGAATAGCGCAGCTTGGTGCGTCGATCAGTTGCCATCCAGCTATGATGCTTGAGGCAGACCCCGATATTAGCGATCTAGAACAGACGTGATATTTTATGCTTGGTCCGGATAGATCCGACCATTATAATCATCTTTGAGATGAAGATGTCGCTCTTGAAGAAAACATGCCAAGATGCGCTTGAGTTGTAAGTTTAACCAAAAAAGGGTTCCTTTTAAGTATCTCACCTTCGATACTTGCTTCTCCAGGATTGTCAATTGTAGAACTTTGACTTGACCAGTGGAGTCAAGTCACTAGTGCGTCAATACAATGCATGGAGTCTGATAACTCTTTTTTGCTCATCAGTTGATAAATATAAGCTCACTAGAACATCACCAGAGTTAAATGCTGTGTTGTTGTGTAACTCGTGGTTTGAGTATGGGATGTCAACTTGACCTACGCAGTGGTGTGTAGACATAGATTGAGAGTATAATATGCGAATGATAAGAAGAGTTCGTGGTGTTGACAAATGGTCTTTTTCTTACACTCATGTATGGCTGGAAGTCATCGACACCAACGACTGTGTACCTTTGCTACAGTTTAATTGGACGTACACACTCGACAGCACGGATAGTGACAAATCACAGGTTGGCATAATACATCATGGTACAGTGGATAAATGGTCTTGCAATGATACATGGGCACTCATGTAGAATAATAGCATAATGGACTGTCAGTAGACAACCCCTCAGTATTGCCCATATATATATATATATATCATCTGAGTTTACTGACAAAGCACGTCAGATTATAAACAACATTCAAGATGGCTTCTAGACCTAACCTCGTCTAGCGAAGATTCCTTTAAATAATGTTCAGCACATATTTTTCATATAATCATATTGAACCGCTAGTAATGGGTTCTCATGTGTAGCAGTGATCTCTGGACTCATCAAGCGATAATACGGGGCATCCCTTTCTCTTCCTGATAGTCCTTAAATATGTGTATACAAGATGGCTTCTCTCGTGAGCTGTAACTCACGTTTGGATACAACTAGGAATCTGTATCAAAGTTAATCATACATTAAATGTTCTCATTACTTTGTAGATTCTATCATGAGACAATTGACTTCACTTTACAATATGGTGCTGCTATGAATGAATGTCATCTTCATATAGTTAAATCTTCCCTTATTGAAAAACGATGGCCTCGTAAGAGTTCATAAGAAGTGCGTTTGTTTTACCTTGGTATCAGAAATATGATTCTGCCATTCCTTGGCAATAAGAATAAACACTGGGGTAAAGCATACAGGATAGGTCTAAACGTCTATCACTTTCCCCAACAATCTTGAGATCACTTTTCCCGGCGACAAGCCGATACAGAAAAACACAGCCCCATCATCAGGGCGAAGCCAAATCACACCTCTCTAGCGACACATCCGCCGAACAGCCCTTTGACTTTTCTAGCGACCAAAAGACCATATAGTTCGACTTAGACATGCAAAGATATTCAGATATAGGACAGACTCGTCCTACCCAGACAAACAATACACATAAATTCAGGCCATAGATACACTGAAGCAAGAACAACCTATTTCTACCCAAACAAAGAATAAATCGCAGTAAAACTGGATTCATCCGCGGAGTTCGAACGAAAGTGATGACACTCCTTTCAAGGGAAGTAACCCAATAATGACTTTTCCTTAAGCACTAAAAAGTATATATTTTGTTTACAAAATATTTGCGAACATAACAAGCATACAAATGTATTATATTGTAAGATATCAAAGACTGCACGTAACAGTCTTACCACACCTCCCGGGGAAAAAAAAATGGAACTTTTTTTTTTTTTTTGAAATACATCTAGGAGCAACGTACAATAGGCTCACAACGCATGAATAATGCGCAGATGAAAATATCAGGAATAAATATAACGCCTAATATGAGGCTAAGTCGACTTATGGAGCGACTGGTGAGAATGTATCTCATAAACTGAGAGAAATTATTTCTCTACAAGTAAATTTTTCCAGGAAGGTGTCATCAAAGTACAGCGGTGAATAAACATCAATGAACCGCTAAGTAGTGATACAATCATTATATTATTAAATTACAAATGTGTATCTATCTTGATATAGAAAGGAAGTATTATAAACTAGACATATCAAGAAGTCTAAGACCTAATAGTTATGTGGAATCATGTGGGCATCTTGACAGAATGTCTGCCATCATATTATCTGATCCACGAATAGCTCGTACAGAGAAATGAAAAGGTTGAAGAGCAATTGCATATCGAGTAGACCTCGAGCTCTTCAAATTCTTACTCTGTATAGCAGTAAGAGCTTTTTGGTCGGTTTCTACTATGAAATGTGCGCCTAGAAGGAATCTCTGTAGTTTGAGGATCGACCAAACCATAGCTAATAGCTCACGGTCTAAAACCGAATAATTCCTTTCTGCCGCATTAAGTTTTCTGGAAATATACATTACAGGATGCAGAGTTCCAGAGTACTCTTGCATTAGTGCCGCTCCAATCCCAGTGGATGAAGCATCACTACGAAGAACAAATGTCTTATCTTTAGTAGGTAACACTAAAATAGGTGGTGTTGAAAACAATGTTTTAATCTTATCCAAAGAGCATTGGCATTCCTGAGACCAGTGGACCATATTAGGCGAACCTTTCTTTAGAAGTGTAGAAAGAGGTGCCATGATAGAGGATAGATTCTGAATGAATCTGCCATAAAATTGAATAAGACCTAACAGACTTCTCACCTGTTTTTTAGTCTTAGGGATAGAGATGTTAAGTATCTTACTAGTATTATGGTCCTCTGTCTTTAGGAAACCATGACCAACTCGGTGGCCTAGGAAAGAAATTTCGCTAAAACCAATATAGGCTTTAGAGGGTTTCGCTGTCAGGTTGTGCTCGCGCAAAGTAGACAGCAATTCATCTAACCCTGAATAGTGATCTTCCCAAGTATCGCTGAAAAGACAGATGTCGTCTAGATATGCAATGACATCTGACCGATAAGATAGGATTCGGCGCATCATGCGTACAAATGTAGCTGGTGCGTTTATAAGACCGAAAGGCATAAAATTCCATTGGAACAAACCTCTAGGTGTTGAAAAAGCCGTGAGAGGTTTGGCGCGTTCAGATAAAGGAACTTGCCAATATCCTTTAGACAAATCAAGTTTAGTGAAAAAATGAGATTTGGAGAGTCGAGTAAGTAGCTCTTCCAGTAAAGGCATAGGTTCGGCATCGAACTTCGTTACTTGATTCAATTTGCGATAGTCAACGCAAAGACGTATGTTATTGTCTTTTTTCCGAACAATAACCATCGGCGAAGAATATGCAGAGGTGGATGGTTCGATTATTTTCAAATCTATCATCTCAACCAACTCTTTCTCGACCTGTGCTTGAAAATGTATAGGGATAGGATAAGGTCTAACCCTAATAGGAGTATGGTCAGTTAGAACAATGTCATGTTCAATGACATGAGTTTGTCCAGGGATGTCAGTGAGTACATCCTGAAATGTTTGCCACATAGTTGAAACTTGTCGCTGTTCTCCTAGAGACAAATCAGGAGAGACAGTAACGTTCTTCCATGATTCACTAGAATGAAGTGGGATCATTGGAAGAGGAAGATTTATATCTGAAAAACTTGTTTCCTCATCCTGTATCACGGACAGTGATGAGTAATGACCATGTTGTACTGGAGAATTGTCCGTTGCTTGGAAAATGGGTTGCAAATAATCCGGACGTTCATGGAATTCAGTAAGCATATTGATGTGGAAGGTTTTATGCTTCCCATCAATATCGACAATATAGTCGACATCGGAAATTTTCGATATTATATCGTACGGACCTTTCCAAGAAATAAGTAGTCTGTTTTCCCTACAAGGTAGTAATACAAATGCTTTGTCACCAGGACAAAGTTGTCGTAAGCATCTCTTCTTATTGGCAAATTGCCTTGCCTTCTGTTTCGCAAATTCAGAAGAAGAAGTTGCTAATTTGCATGCTTCGATAATCTTTTGTCTCAACGCGATGACATATTCGTAGGATGACTTTGTGTCATCGTCAATATTGTCAGCTGTTATGAGATCATGAAGCAACGACAGAGGGCCACGCGGACGCGCGCCAAAGACGAGTTCAAAGGGAGAAAATCCTGTATGTTCATTGGGGACCTCTCTGTAAGCGAAGAGGGCCGCAGGTAAAACTCTGTCCCAGTCTTGAGGATGATCCTCAGTTATCTTCCCTAATAAGTTTTTAAGTGTTCTATTAAGGCGTTCGACCATCCCATTAGATATTGGATGATAGATACTACTTAAAGATCTATCTATCTGCAGAGTAGACATTACTTGAGACATGGTATCTGATATTAGTTGGGTGCCATGGTCTGACAATATCTCTCCGGGGAACCCCAGACGACAAAATATAAGCCAAAGAGCATCTGCAATATCAGCAGTAGTAATGCTCTTCAGAGGAATAGCCTCTGGCCAACGTGTGCACATATCAACACACGTCAAGATAAACTGATGTCCTCTGGCAGACTTGATCTTAAATGGACCAATAATGTCTATGGCCATTTTTTGAAACGGCCGAATAGGAATGTCCGCCGCCTGAATGGGTGCAGCATGCCGTGGACCTTTGGATTTAACTTCCTGACATACTTTACAAGATCGACAATAAATCCGTATGTCCGTATGTCCTTGTTTACCAATGGCCAAAAGAAAGCCGCAAGGACTCTTGACTTAGTACGGGAAAAACCCATGTGTCCAGCACACTGAGAGTCGTGAGCGTGCTGCAAAATTTTAACTCTCAAATTCTTGGGAACCAGGATTTGAGAATGACTTGACGTAATGGAGTCTTGAACCATACGTACAAGTACGCCATTCTTCTTTGTAATCCACGATTTACGACTTGTGTCTTTATTCGGATCACCTTTAGTTGCAAGAATGAAGAATTTCTTCAGAGTGGGATCATCTTCTTGCTGTTTTATAAACGAGTTACGAGAAATTACCAAGGGATCATCTTGGTTATGCACTTCATTATCTTCAGTAGATGAAGTTTGAGGCATATTAAGAGCCTGAGCTCTAGTGACTACAGCGTTAGCAATCTGCATGTTTTGCCTTTCCCACGCGGAAATTTGTTACGGAGTGCATTCTTTGACTCCATGAATGCGACCGATAATGAGGTCAGCGATCGGATTCGGAAGAAGACATGCGTGTACATCTCCTGTAAAGAAAGGAGTAGCAATCCTAATGATAGCAGTAGAGTATTTCTCTAATGTGCCGCCAAATGTTACACATTTGACTACTTGTCCAGTGGCACGGGAAGGATCTACGAGTGACTGCCTAACACCAATTGTGGTGCATCCAGAATCAAATAGCACGGAGACTGGATTGTTATTTACTAAACCCTTATGTAAGACAAGAGAACCTCTTCCATCATGCGCGACTGATGCAGGAAGAGCAGGAAGAGGATGGCCGCAGCTTAAAGTAGACACTGTGGTTGGCTCAAATAATGTTTTGCATTGGGGGCACTGAGATGCTCTCCCAAAATCAAAAGCGGAACATGCCATATTATTAGCGTCATTATTGTCTTTACTCTGTTTATAGGCTTCATGGGATTCTTGTTGTGCAGAGTTTGCCTGAAAATGTGGTTTATGTCTTCTGTTTTGAGATCTACCTCGGTTATTATTACCTCTGTAGTTATTACCTCTATTGTAACCCCTATTTGGGTTTGAGTCATAGTTCTCTTGGTTACCATTATCATATTCATTATAATGAGTATCTCTGTAATTGCGATCTTGTTGACTCCAAGACGGATACCTCGGATAGTTTCTATAATTACTTCCTCTATGGAAATTCCTATAATTGTGACCACCCCTGTGTCGAGAGCTATCAGCTCGTCTCCAGTTCTTTGAAGAAGAACCCTGAAATGATTGGTTACCTTGGTTTTGATAACTATTATGGTTACCTTTTTTATCAAATCTGTTTTGAGGTCCCTGAAATCTGTGTGAATAATTGGGATTGTATGGTGTTGCTGAAGCAACTGGCATACTCTCCTTAATCTTAGTGTTGCCAAAAGTCACGTCGGGGTGTGCAGTGACATATTGGGAACAATATTCTTCCATTTCCTTTAGAGATTTGGGTTTACGCTCATGTATAAATTCAAGGAATGGTTTGTTAACACATGACATAATCTTATCTCTGAGCAACAAATCCATAAGTCCTTCATACGTTTTTTCTGTTTTGGAAAGCTCAATCCAACGATCAACTGTGAGACGTGCCTTTGCAATGAATTCTGAGAATTCTACACCTGTCTCAGGCACCATCGTCTTAAACAAAAGGCGATAGCCTTCCTCACTTAGCTGGTATTTTTTTTATCAAAGCCGCCCTAATGACATCATAATTATCCTTATCTGCTTCTCCTACAAGGCATAACCTAGTCAGAGATTCACCTTTCAAGTTTTCTGCTAATTGGTTAGCATATTGTTATTTATCCACATTATGAGTACGACAAGAACGTTCAAATCTATCCAGCCAGAATGTAATATCGTCACTGGACTGATTGAACGGTGGAACCTTAACCTTGTAAGTAGAAGGTTTACCATTACCACTAGATGCCTGATTAACATTACTCATACTTGTCAATCTTAATTTCTCTAATTCAAATTCATGTTCTCTTATTGCTTTTTTTTCTTCAGCTTCTCTGTCTAGTCATATTTGTTCTGCAGCAGCTTCACTGTCTAAACTTTTTTGTTCTGCAGCAGCTTCATCTTTTCTTTTTTCTTTTTCCATTTCCATCTGGAATCTTTTTTCCTCAGTCTGTATCTGCAATTTCTTTAGTTCAGCAGCAGCAGTAGCTTCTAATTTTTTCTGTTCAGCTTCTCTTTGCAATTTTTTTTCTTCAGCTAGAGCTTTTCTTTCCTCTGCAGCAGCAGTTTTTCTTTCTTCTGCAGCTAATGCTTTGTCATATTGAGCAATTGCAAATTGTTCTAATTCCATACCAGTCTTATCAAGGGATTTCCCTTGTGCAATGAAGTATTCTAATGTAGACATGATGTCTAACAATAATACTAATCACTTGAAACAATAATAATACCACAAGTTCTTAATGACTTGATTAATCAGCACACTATCCCAATATCTGTGGGTCACAAGAATTAATAAGGTCTTGTATAACAGTAATAATAATCAAGTACTGGTTTATACCATAATCCAAGTGCAGTGCACAAGCAATAGTGTCTTATGAAATATACCTATATAAAACATATGTCAACCAACAGAATACATAAAGTACAAATAAGACTGACAATACGAAAACGTTTGCAGAAATCAAATAAATCAAATAGGGAAATCAATGAAAGTAATCACTGAATCTGCAAGGAATAACAACACAAATGACGTCACAGTATATGAATATAAATTGTGAATAGAACTGAAAGATAGAAAAGGGTAGACCAACAAATTACAAACAAATCAAAACAAAACTAAAGAACAAAGAAATATTACAAAAATAACAATAATTACAGTCTTCACAGCTAACACAAATAGCAACTAGTTGTTGCAAGCAAATTTCCAATTAAGGAAATTGCACCTAAAGAAAACGCCCACAACGGACCCTCTATCACGTGGGATATTCTGTTGTGAGGACACCGCCCAACCTAAACACAACCCGCTGACATATAAACTAATATACTATACAAACAAATAACATGTAAACATAAATATATAAATTATGTGTATGATAGTTGTGACGGGTCGGTGGTGGTGGTGTGGTTGGTGTTGCGTTTCCTTCGTTATGGTATTATTATTGAATAATAAAGTCACTCTGTAGACATAGCAATGTTGGTTAGACTGGTTAGCTCTGGGCATCAGAACATCCCTTCGACGTTCTGATTTGCATAGTCTATAGTATTTGATTTCCCTTGTGGGAGAGTTATCGTGCTGACAAAGGTAAACACCAACAGTTGTAGAACCGAACCCGAAACGTAAATAAAGGATCAAGCCTTCTGCTTAGAGTCCACATGTATTAAGATTCATACAAAACGATAATCGACATTCACAAAGGTTTCATGTACAATTCAGCGTAACACTTGAATTCCAAATAATATCAGTATGTATCCGTCCGTGTCAAAACAGTGTGTCAGAAGAACATCGTGGCTATATACGTGGGGTGTTATAGTCAACAGCCAGAAATGAGCACATGAGTTCTTGACATCTACAAATTGAATCATAATACGATTCTTCTTCCATTATTAGTTTAATTTAATTAATCTCATGCTTAGATTAATTTCCGAACTGACCCTGAAGTCTACATCGATTCATCTATAAAATATAGGCTATATACTCAGCCTTATTTCCTTGGAAGAAATACAAGACACGACCTTCTTGCTTGACGGATAGCGTAACAAAGGCCCTGTAACCAAGTCACCCGGCGTGACCGTCCCAACGCGAATGCGTCATAATCTCCGCATATATTTCGCGTTCACTATACCGTAAAATATCGACATATTCTATAAATATTAATGACCCCTAAACGTTGCGCATGGGTAAACCCCAGCAGACGCCATCATTTAAAATAACACCGTAACAGATTTCCTGTCAGACGGGGGCAAAAAAAATCTATTAAATAGATTTTTTTTTAACAATATTAATCAAATTATCAAAAATTTAACAAAACCCGACGTATGACCTACGATGTTCTATCCAGAACAGTGTCGCGGTCATGTCAGTAATATATTATAATAAAATCAACGTCATATCATACATATACCTTATATTAAACAAGGAAATGTCACTGTCACTAACTGATTAACTAATTAATTTGTTGTATGTATAGACTAAATAATAATGTGAGGTGTTATTAAAATTATTCTAACTAACTAAAATTAAAATAATTAATTATAGTATGTAAGTATGGTACTAACTAATTAATATTTAATAGAGGAAAATGAGAAATAGTATAAGAGAGTAAAAGAAATAAAAACTAATTAAAAGGTTTAATTGGTGTGATATTCTTTTGTTTCATCTTTTCTTAGTATATTTTATTTTTTTATTTCATCACACTTTGACTTTATTATCTATTATATACTAATTTAATAACTAGAAAATTTAATAATATTGGACATGAAGATACAATCGTTGTTACCTCCTGTTGAATTGTATGAAAGTTCATTAAGACACAAGGTTCATATTATCAAATTATGATTTGATGATCCATTCATCGTTAGTTCCTTTATTAAACTTTGAAAGTTAATTGACTAAGTCATCAACGTATCTGTCCTTTCTACATCAGAGATTGTTCCTTTTTAACAGTTTTCAATCGAAATGAGTGATACTCAAAGTGGAATTGAAGTTCAAATTTTCAAACGATCCGTAAAACTTGATATTTTGATTACAATAGTTTATTTCGAAATGTCCTTATTTAGGTAGGAAGTCCAACTGAATTGTTGTATATTCTGACTTGATATCAATACCGTTCATTGCAAATGTAATGCTTGACTAGTCAGAAAATTTTCTCGGAATTGTAATATTCATTCAGAATCCGTAGGATGTCTGGACAACGTGTCGGCTATGACGTTTTCAGTTCCAGGTATCGACTGTATCTCGAATTCGTAGGGTTGCAACGTAATAGCAAATCGTGCAAGTTTAGCACTTTTATGGTTTGAGCGACGTAATGCTGCCACTGATTTCTGATCAGTCTGGATCAGAAATGGAGATCCCAGTAAGAATTTCTCTAACTTGGTAATTGCCCAGATTACGGAGAGCAATTCTCGGTCCACAGTGGAATATTTCATCTCCGGAGGTTTCAGTTTGCGTGAGATATACATTACGGGGTGAAGGACATCATCATGATATTGCAGTAGACATGCCCCGAGTCCGTAATTACTCGCATCTGTACGTAGAACAAACTTTTTAGAAGCATCTGGTAATCTTAAAACAGGTGGGCATGAAAATATTTTTAAGATAGTGCGAAAAGTTTTGTCACATTCGTCGGTCCAATTTATCCTTAAAGGCATGTTCTTCTTTAGTAACGAAGACAGGACAGCCGTGATGGATGATAGGTGTGGTACAAATCTGCTATAGTATTGGATTAAACCTAACAGACTCCTAACCTGTTTCTTCGTTTGAGGAACAGATAAATTTAATATTTTAGAAACTGTACTGGGAATTGTTTGGATACGTCCCGATCCAATAATGTGCCCCAGGAATGTTATCTCATTACACGCTATTTGAATTTTAGTTGGTTTAGCGGTTAAATTGTTATCCCGCAATATTTCCAAAACTGATTTAAGACCCAAAAAATGTTCCTCAAATGATGAACTAAACAAACATATGTCGTCAATATAGGTAATTATGTCTGATCTACCTGCTAAAATTTTTCGCATCATGCGAATAAAGGTAGCTGGAGCATTCATTAGCCCAAAAGGCATCACGTTCCACTGGTAAAGACCTCGTGGAGTTGAGAATGCTGTGTAGTATTTGGCTCTTTCGGTTAGTGGAATCTGCCAATAACCTTTAGTTAAGTCAATTTTAGTGAAAAGTGTAGCATTGGATAGACGAGGAAGTAAATCGTCAAGGATAGGATGTGGTTCGCTATCTGGTACTGTCTGCGCATTAAGTTTCCTATAGTCAACACATAAACGTATGTTGTTGTCCTTTTTCCGGACAATGACTAAAGGAGAAGAAAATGGAGATGTACTAGTCTCAATAATACCTAATGATATCATCTGTTCGAGTTCCTGAGATGTTTTACTCAGAAAATGTAGAGGTACAGAATAAGGATGAACACGAATTGGTGTATCATCGTTAAGAATAATATCGTGACTAATTACAGATGTGCAACCCGGTACATCAGTTAACACATCTGAGAAAGATTGTAGAAGATCAGCAACGCGTTGATGCTGTTGCGGTGTAACCGTAGAAGAAATGGTCACATCACGCCAAGATTCAGTAGATTGGACAGTAAGTACAGGTAAAGGCATCTGCACTTCAGGAAAAGAAGATTCTTCCTCCTGTATAACAGATAGATTAGAATAATGACAAGTAGATACAGTATTGTCATCTAATTCATGAAAAATTGACTGTAAGTGTATAGGACGTGTATGAAATTGCTTGAGCATATTAATATGGAATATCTTTCTGTGTCCCTTGATATCTAAGACGTAATCAACGTCTGAAATTTTATCAGTAACCTTATAAGGACCAGTCCATGAGATCAATAACTTATTGTTATTGTGAGGGAGTAATACATAAGCCTCATCGCCCGGGAATAATTGACGTAATCGTCTAGATCGATTTTGTATAGATCGAGCTTTAGCTTTTGCAGCCTCAGAAGAAGCTGTTGCCAATTGGCAAGACTCAATAATATTATTTCGAAGATTAATCACATACTCATAAGATGACTGAGTGTCCTGAGTCATCTCTGCATCAATTAATAAATCTTTTATCAGTCCCATAGGACCTCTCGGAGGGGCACCAAAACTAACTCAAAGGGAGAGAAGCCAGTTTGTTCATGTGGCACCTCTCGGTAAGAAAATAGGACAGCTGGGAGTGCTCTGTCCCAGTCCTGAGGGTGTTTAACAGTAACCTTATGTAAAAGTTGCTTAAGCGTACGGTTAAGTCTCTCAACTGCACCGTTACTCATGGGATGATAAATACTACTCAAATTCCTATCAATGTTCCAGGTTTTCATTACCTCCTTCATGGTATCGGATATAAACTGCGACCCATGATCAGATAATAATTTTCTAGGAAACCCTATTCTAGAGAAAATTAGATGTAATGCATCAGCTACATCTGTGGTAGTGGTTGTCTTCAATGGAATGGCTTCTGGCCATCGTGTGCATAAATCAATGCACGTGAGAACAAATCTATGTCCTCTCGCAGATGGTAGAAGTGGACCAATTATGTCTATGGCCATCTTGTCAAAAGGTCGTACTGAGATATCGCAAGCCTGAATAGGCGCCGTGTGAAAAGCTCCACGTGCTTTCACTTCCTGGCACGTAGTACAAGAACGTACATACTGCGAAATATCGCGTGACACTCCTGGCCAAAAGAATGAAGATAATACTCGAGATCGTGTTCGAGTATATCCCATATGTCCTGCACACTGAGAGTCATGCGCGTGTTGAAGAATGTACCGTCTAAAAGCAGCCGGTACCATCACTTGTTGTTTTACCAGTGATTTATCACTAAAACATCTAATTAGTATATCATTTTTCATAATAAACCAATGTTTGTTCTTATTACCTGAAGGTAAATTATCAACCTTATTAACTAGGTTAAAAAATTTATTTAGAGATTTGTCATTTTTTTTTTTTTTGTTAGCAAATGATTCCCTGTCAATAGGTGAATTGACCTCAATATCCTCCTGTTTTTCTGCATCCATCTTATTATCATTGACACTCTCCATGAGCATAGTCTGAGCTCTAGTTGTCACGGCGTTTCCAGTGCATAGATTGTGTCTCTCCCATTCAATAATATCTTCTGGTGAACAATCCTTGCTGCCGTGTATGCGACCCACCATAAGGTCTGCTATTGGCTTTTTCAGCATGCATACCTTCACGTTACCTGTGAAAAAAGGTGTGTTAACATGGATAATAGCTGTGGGGTAAAACTCAATAGTTCCCCCAAAAGTCATGCAACGGACATATTCCCCCGTTGCACAGCTAGGATGTACTAGCGACTGTCGCACTCCAATGGTTGTGGACCCCGAGTCTCTCAATACAGAAACTACAGAACCATTTACTATCCCTCTGTTAAAAATCAGAGAGCCTGTTCCATCATTGGCTGCAAGACCTACTTCTGGTGTAATGTGTCCGCAGTTTAGCACTGTCTCCTTTGCCTTCTGAAAAATAAGATTGCATTGTGGGCAACTATTTGCCACGTTATAATTTATAGCAAAGCATGCAGCAGAAGAATTCATTGTATTATCGTTAGGTGGAACCTGAACCTTAGGGGTGATATCATTTGTCACTGCTGCCCCGGTATTATGGTTATAATGTGAAGATCCACGAGAATGAGAACGATTACGAGAATAATTAGTTGAATTATCTCGTTGTCGTCTATTATAATTGTTATCTCGATGTCTCGAGTTATAATTATCGCTATTCTTCCAATTGTTACCATTATTATATTGATATGACCGATTATAACTTGAGTTACGTGGATTACTGTTGTATCTTGACTGAGGTGAATAATTTCTGGTTTGTTGTCTTCCTCTATTAAAGTTATTGTTAAAGTTATTCTGTCCCTTATGAAAATTAATGTCATAGTTTCCTTTGAACCTACCTCTGTCCACACTGTGTGTTCTAGGTTTGTTATGATTATGATATGCCATATTGGAGGCTACAGGAAGTGGTTCTCTTATCAACGAGCCAGAAATATTAGCATTCGGATGAGCTGTGCAGTAATTTAAAGAAATTTTTTCTAACTCATCAATAGATTCTGGTTTTCTTTCTTGTAGATAAGCAAAGAATGGTGGGCTGACAGAAGATAATACTTTATCCCTTAATAATAAATCAACTAATTTGTCGTAAGATTTGTTGACACCTGCCAGTTCAACCCATCTGTTAAAAGTATTGCGTATGTTAGCAATAAAACCTGTGAAATCTTTATTGTTATCTGGCAATAAACTTTTGAAACGTAATCTACATGCCTCTTCGTTCAAGTGGAAACGACGTAATAACAACGTCTTAATGGCCTCATAATCTGTGGCTAATGTAGGATCAATGTTTTGTGCTGCACTTGCAGGTTCGCCATCTAGAAATTCTTTAAGTTTAAGTGCCCATGCAGTTTTGTCACGGTTATTGACCTTACATATATCCTCAAAGCGCGCCAGCCACGATGAAAGGTCGTCCACGTGTAATTTGAATGGTGGTAATTTAAAGTAATAATTGCCCTTAAGTCGGGTGGATGAAGATCCAGATTGAGCATTATCATTTTGGCTTGCTGCAGCACTCTGCGAATTAAGTTTTGCTGTTTCCAATTTAAGCCGTTGCAATTCCATTTCTTGCTGTAGTATGATTTCTTGTCGTTTTAATTTATTCTCTTCTTCAATCCGTAGGATTTCATCTCTTGCCACCTTTCTTTCTTCTTCTTGTCTTAATTCTGCTTTCTTTTCCGCCTGTTTTTTTTTTCAAGTTCTTCCATCTCTGCCTTAGCAATAGCTTTCCTTTCCTCCTCTTCTGCCTTATATTTTGCAAATTCAGCCAATGCATAAGCCTCGAGAAGTTCTCCTTTTTTTCCAAAATCCTTACCATTTTTAATAAAATAGTCTAAGTTAAGCATCTTGATGTTAATTTATTTAAGTATTCAATTACTTATGTCTTGTAATCACCACTAGAATCTATGTCGATAATTATAATTACTCAACGAATGAATAATTATTATAAGAAATTGTAATATTACTGTATTGTTATGTATAAGTTCCACAATCTATAATATATTGTAAAAATATTATATATATACTCACTGAGATCTATCATAAATAGTTATGATAGTTAGTTATATAAGCTGCTGAAATTATATCAAGCGCTTAATATTAATATTTAATAATTATGTGTATTATCCCCAAATAACACTGACAAACAACATTTTTCTTTCTTATATAAGAATAAGTGTTCTTAGGTCAGTTTCTTGCGCTGATTTCAAATCTGAAATCCGTTTATCTCTATCACGTCGGGTTCTTAAGATATTTGGGAATAAATATATTTTTGGGAAACCGTTATTTGCTCCGTTTCATTTTTACTATATAACTTATTAAAAATTAATAAAATGCAAAATAATTCTACTTTTTATACTGCTAAAAGATGCATGACATATGTTACGCTATTTTTCAAATAGTTACTGTATTTTGAAATAATTCTGAGCGAAATATGGCTTCTAGAAGTTGTAGAAATTCGGCTGATCTGTTCTGTTACGTGTGCTGATATTTTACCGATCGTGTTCACCAGAAAAACTTTACACCATTACTAAAGAAAGCATATGAACGTTATTTCGATTCGAAAGTTGATGATGCAAATAAATCTTGGAAGCCAAATGCAGTTTGTTCGACTTGTGCAAATACATTGGCAGGTTGGTTACGAAAATCGCCGAAGCATAAGTCGATGCCTTTTGGAGTGCCAGTAATATGGCGTGAACCGACAAATCACGCTACTGATTGTTACTTCTGCTTGACAAATATCCATGGTTTCACTTTTAAAACTAGAAAGTCTGTGGTTTATCCAAATATTGAATTGGTTTCGAAACCAGTGCCTCATGATCCAATCACATGTCCAATCCCATTTCCACCAGAACAATATCCGTTGGACGTGAATGAACCATCAGAAAGTGATAGTTTATCTGCTTTAGAAACTAATTCTGACTCGGATTATATACCGGTGAATGATGGTGTTCACTTAATTAACCATTCAGAACTGTCAGATCTAATACGTGATCTCGCTCTTACCAAAGGACAAGCGGAATTACTCGGTTCGCGACTCAAAGAATGGAATCTTTTAGCGCCCAATACTCAGATATCTAAATTTCGTCGTAGACACAGAGAACTTGTTCAATACTTTGAGATGGATGATGGCATTTGCTATTGCAAAGATGTAAACGGTCTAATGGTGCACCTCGGTCATGAGCACATAGTCAACGAATGGCGACTTTTCATCGACTCTTCCAAGACTAGTCTAAAAGCCGTGTTATTGCATAACGGAAATTTATTTTCATCAATTCCAGTCGCCTACTCTGTTCATATGAAAGAAACTTATGACAATATGGCTATACTTTTCCCCAAAATAAAGTACAATGACTACCAATGGCGGATTTGTGGAGACCTAAAGGTCATTGCAATGCTCACGGGCATGCAGACTGGGTATACTAAATTTTGTTGCTTCCTATGTGAATGGGACAGCCGCAACAGACAGGAACATTATGCAAGAAAGCTGTGGCCTATCAGGGATCGTATGCAGCTCGGGCATAAAAATGTAATACATAAGCCATTAGTTAACAAAGACAGCATCATTTTACCACCGTTACATATAAAGTTGGGGCTCATGAAGAATTTCGTAAAAGCGTTAGATAAAACGAGCAAAGCTTTCACTTATCTTCGAGAAAAGTTTCCGCAAGTTAGCGATGCAAAGATAAAGGAAGGTATCTTTGTAGGACCTCAGATTAGGAAAGTTATTGCAGACAAACAATTCGAGAACTTGTTACATGGTAGTGAACTTCGCGCATGGATGGCATTCAAATCGATCATCGATAACTTTCTGGGAAATCACAAATCTGTCGACTATGTGCATATTGTTAAGCAGTGCATAGATGCATACAGAATTATGGGCTGTAACATGTCCCTCAAAATCCATTTGCTCGATTCGCATCTTGACTTTTTCCCTGACAACCTTGGCGAAGTCAGCGATGAACGTGGAGAACGATTCCATCAAGATATCGCCGTAATGGAGTCACGCTATCAAGGACGGTGTAGTGTGACCATGCTTGCCGATTATTGTTGAATGCTTCATCGCGATGTACCACATGTCATTCACCGACGCAAGTCGACTGCAAAGAAATTCAAGCCTACATAACTGTTACACTTCTTATATGAATGATGTTGTAATACTGTATGCGTTGTTAAAAAACTTGAATTGCGTATTTCTAGAGATCCCGACCTGATAGAGAAAAACGGTTTGCAGATTTAAAAACAGCGCATTAAAATTGACCAGAAAAACATAGAAATGTTGGAGAAAGAAAAAATAAATTTTTTTTGTTAGTCAGTGTAATTAGTCTTAATTGTCACTAAGTTCACAATATAGTACTGAGAAAGTGTACTAATTTATATTAAATATGTATTAATATGTTATAAAGTTTTAATAATTAACCATTATATATTATGCCATAATCATGAGGCATAAAGTGCATTGCCCATTTCTAGGACCACTACTGCAAATATATGCAAAGTCCCTAATTCCTCATCAAAGCTGATAAAAATTTAATCATATTCATTTACACTATTATTAATGAAGAAATTATGGCATTAATATTAAATTATAGAAGGATGAAATGAATACAAACAATACAATGGGTTAACCAAGGATTACAGAACAGTAGCACAATACAAAAGTGACATTTTCACAAAAATAAATGATATTATAAAACCAAGTTTAGTAACAGGAAATGTAGAAGGGTGAAGGTTAACTGAAGGAAACGAACATATTTGGCACTAAGAATGATGACGTCACAGGACTCATTTGACGTTAATACAATACATTGAAATGAAATTAAAGATAGCTAGATCAGAATAACAAGATAGATTACGAACATAGGACTGTAAATGAATAAAAATAAGAACCAAATACATCAGAAAACAACAGTTATAACATGACTATACACCTAACATGCAAAGTGAATTAATGCAAGTCCGAACGAACCGATCACCGATAACGATAATTCGACGCTTTCTTCGCGAGGTGCTATTAATTCACAGCCTTAGGAACATTCAGAATGAATATCGGCATCCTGAGAGCCATTTTATTCATTATGAACCGCCGCCCAACCATACCCGCTACATGAAAAACGGACAGAAACAATATTTAACATGGATACATAGAAAAAAGAACATGGCATTATTTGGACAAACAGGACGAAATATTTTAACTTTTAAAATCAGTGACTTATCTTGTTTTGGCGGTAATATCGTACATTATATGCTTCGCCGACGGACTCTAGAGCTTGTTTGTATCATTGAGAAAGTCAGCAATAGGTTTCATTTCATGTTTGAAAGCTGCAAATAAGTTTGTTTGACGGACATTGTCAGCTGCTGGCTTTTCCAACCGTTCATCTGTCGTCAAGGGCATGACGTCACCGGTGTTTATGCAAATAATGTTCGTTTCGGCTCGAAAGGACAAATGTCTCATTTTTTTTTTTTTTTTGTGGTTCGTTCTTCTGAAAAAATTCCAAAACCACTAATGGCCACCAGTTGTGACGGGTCGGTGGTGGTGGTGTGGTTGGTGTTGCGTTTCCTTCGTTATGGTATTATTATTGAATAATAAAGTCACTCTGTAGACATAGCAATGTTGGTTAGACTGGTTAGCTCTGGGCATCAGAACATCCCTTCGACGTTCTGATTTGCATAGTCTATAGTATTTGATTTCCCTTGTGGGAGAGTTATCGTGCTAACAAAGGTAAACACCAACAGTTGTAGAACCGAACCCGAAACGTAAATAAAGGATCAAGCCTTCTGCTTAGAGTCCACACGTATTAAGATTCATACAAAACGATAATCGACATTCACAAAGGTTTCATGTACAATTCAGCGTAACACTTGAATTCCAAATAATATCAGTATGTATCCGTCCGTGTCAAAACAGTGTGTCAGAAGAACATCGTGGCTATATACGTGCGCTGTTATAGTCAACAGCCAGAAATGAGCACATGAGTTCTTGACATCTACAAATTGAATCATAATACGATTCTTCTTCCATTATTAGTTTAATTTAATTAATCTCATGCTTAGATTAATTTCCGAACTGACCCTGAAGTCTACATCGATTCATCTATAAAATATAGGCTATATACTCAGCCTTATTTCCTTGGAAGAAATACAAGACACGACCTTCTTGCTTGACGGATAGCGTAACAAAGGCCCTGTAACCAAGTCACCCGGCGTGACCGTCCCAACGCGAATGCGTCATAATCTCCGCATATATTTTGCGTTCACTATACCGTAAAATATCGACATATTCTATAAATATTAATGACCCCTAAACGTTGCGCATGGGTAAACCCCAGCAGACGCCATCATTTAAAATAACACCGTAACAATAGTATGTGTTGCAAAATAGGCTCAGTTTTACAGTAATGGCAAAGTTATTCTTATGAAAATAAATAAACTGCCACTTTATTGAATTACAAATTCTGGCCTTAAATATTAAAGTTCAACACAATAGCAGAACATAAGAAGATCCATCGATGAAAGTAAGGCTTCTTAGTTCAATAATACTGTCTTCCTGTTAATATTGACAAGAATTGATCCAACTGTTCTGTGAAACTCTGTAATGTCTAATGTAAAAATGTCAACAACGCTGACCTACATACTGCATTCACTTGACAGGTCACGTGACGAAGTGTTGACAAAGAGCAAACTAATACTGCAAGTGTGTCGTATCAGCCACAGGAAACGGTCTGGTATCGGTAGTCTGTTGACTTCTCAACTTCCGCGAGGTCAAACCCAGAAAGCTGGTCCACCAGTTGATAACTCTTTTTTGCTCATCAGTTGATAAATATAAGCTCACTAGAACATCACCAGAGTTAAATGCTGTGTTGTTGTGTAACTCGTGGTTTGAGTATGGGATGTCAACTTGACCTACGCAGTGGTGTGTAGACATAGATTGAGAGTATAATATGCGAATGATAAGAAGAGTTCGTGGTGTTGACAAATGGTCTTTTTCTTACACTCATGTATGGCTGGAAGTCATCGACACCAACGACTGTGTACCTTTGCTACAGTTTAATTGGACGTACACACTCGACAGCACGGATAGTGACAAATCACAGGTTGGCATAATACATCATGGTACAGTGGATAAATGGTCTTGCAATGATACATGGGCACTCATGTAGAATAATAGCATAATGGACTGTCAGTAGACAACCCCTCAGTATTGCCCATATATATATATATATCATCTGAGTTTACTGACAAAGCACGTCAGATTATAAACAACATTCAAGATGGCTTCTAGACCTAACCTCGTCTAGCGAAGATTCCTTTAAATAATGTTCAGCACATATTTTTCATATAATCATATTGAACCGCTAGTAATGGGTTCTCATGTGTAGCAGTGATCTCTGGACTCATCAAGCGATAATACGGGGCATCCCTTTCTCTTCCTGATAGTCCTTAAATATGTGTATACAAGATGGCTTCTCTCGTGAGCTGTAACTCACGTTTGGATACAACTAGGAATCTGTATCAAAGTTAATCATACATTAAATGTTCTCATTACTTTGTAGATTCTATCATGTGACAATTGACTTCACTTTACAATATGGTGCTGCTATGAATGAATGTCATCTTCATATAGTTAAATCTTCCCTTATTGAAAAACGATGGCCTCGTAAGAGTTCATAAGAAGTGCGTTTGTTTTACCTTGGTATCAGAAATATGATTCTGCCATTCCTTGGCAATAAGAATAAACACTGGGGTAAAGCATACAGGATAGGTCTAAACGTCTATCACTTTCCCCAACAATCTTGAGATCACTTTTCCCGGCGACAAGCCGATACAGAAAAACACAGCCCCATCATCAGGGCGAAGCCAAATCACACCTCTCTAGCGACACATCCGCCGAACAGCCCTTTGACTTTTCTAGCGACCAAAAGACCATATAGTTCGACTTAGACATGCAAAGATATTCAGATATAAGACAGACTCGTCCTACCCAGACAAACAATACACATAAATTCAGGCCATAGATACACTGAAGCAAGAACAACCTATTTCTACCCAAACAAAGAATAAATCGCAGTAAAACTGGATTCATCCGCGGAGTTCGAACGAAAGTGATGACACTCCTTTCAAGGGAAGTAACCCAATAATGACTTTTCCTTAAGCACTAAAAAGTATATATTTTGTTTACAAAATATTTGCGAACATAACAAGCATACAAATGTATTATATTGTAAGATATCAAAGACTGCACGTAACAGAGTCATTACCAAATATTAATATGCATGCTCAACTCGTTTAACATGATTGATGTTATAAATCTATGCATCCTACTACGTCATACCCGTAGTATTTCCGTTGACCTTTGTGGTGTAACGGCTGGTGAAGTCAACCAAGGTCCAGGTCGTATATGATGGACAATGTATTTTATCTACTACGAATTGTAATTCAACTTGCATGCTCCATTCAACTATAATGTTTGCTTGTATCGTCGTCGACATATTCAACGTAATCTGTACTTATTAAATGATGTCTTGTCACCACGTATCCTATGAGTCCAAAGTCTACCTTCTTTCGAGTTTGCTCATGCAGTTTTGACCCGTTATAATACTGCATGCCAACACCATAACGGCCCACATATTATTCGCATTATTAGCCCGACAGGCCGCACCACCACCAACAAGAAATGCAACACACACACACACACACACCAGTAACAGCTGGTGGCCAGAGTACGGGGAGAACTTTCTTTCGCCCAGATTAGAATGTCCAGTTGCAGAATACTTCATCTTTTTTAAGAAATGCTATCAGCAAGTTGCAGTATGTCACGTTTGAAGAAAACGCCATCAACCAGGGTCTCTAGCAGTCTGCTGTCTGCGTAACGGTTGACCTTACTGACCTCTGTGTGTTCCAGCCATAAGTACCTTGGGACTGCTTATACTTTTTCGGCTCACCATGCAACGCCCGATGCCCATTGTTGTCACGTTCACGAAGACCGGGATTTTTCTTATAAAAAGATAAGTGGCTTAATATATACTTGTTGTCACCACCGTTGCATGTTTTAGTCGAGCCTTACTTCATTATGTCCATTTTTATTCTCAATGTTTTATGTTCCATGTATTACGCGGGCTGGTTGGGTGGAGACTTCCGTTGGGGTACATCCCAGTTTCACACCAGGGCCCACAAAAGCGTTATGTAGGGATTTTTGCAGATTTCCCGCAGTGGAAATTCCAGCATATATTTGCTGAAGGATTTTCGGTCCACTGTGCTTGGTTGTCTGTGACACCATCTGTTTAGACGTGGCGTACTGTTTTTATTGTTGTTATCGTAATATTTTTTTCTCTGTGCCTTAGTTTCATGACTGACTTTGTTTGTGCTTGTCATTCTCCATCTTGATTTTTATAAAAAAATTTTATTTATACCCTGGGCTGTTGCTTGTCTCCTTTCTTCTTTTGCAGTGTCGTTGCAATTCTTTGCAATATTTTTTCTGTATTTCTGCTTTATTACTTATTTGATTCTGCGAACGTTGTCATTTGTTCTTGAGTACCTCGTCTTTGTATCAGTTGTTCTCTGTACTTTCATCATGTATTTCTTGTCTTATATGCTCTATTAACTCCTTTTTAATGCATTTAATGATTGATTGATAATTAGATGATAATATTTGCTCTCCTTACATTAATTGAAATTTATACACAGGTTCTGTGGACAAGAACTTGCTACACATTAATTAGGGGATAATTTTAATTTCTTTAAGAAACTAAGTGAGTTGAAAACTCATATAAATTAGACATGATGTCTACTCTGGAGGATCTTCTCCAGGATGGTGAGTATGATGGATTACAAGGCCCAGCTCTTGAAGAATTTAAAATGGACCGTTTCTTATGTCTTGCGGCATCAGATCTAGGGGATTTTGCGAAATTTCATTTTCATTCTGTTCATCATATGATGATTGCTAAGGAACTAGCAGATTTACTGCGTGTGGATTTTCGTATTTTTTTGGAACGATACATCCATGTACAATAAGGTCATAAATTAAAAAACGTACGAGACGCTGTACTCGACATCAAGGTTCATGAGAATCATATAAAGGACGATCAGCGATGTAAGGAAAAGGCTCTTACTCGTGAGCTTGAACAGGCAAAAATAGACTATGAGAAATTCAAAGTTGAGGCCCAGAGATGTAAAGATTCCAATACGGACACGCTTCGTGCTCTATTGGATGATAATGCAGATCTACATCGCCAACTTAAAGAAAAACAAACAGTATTTCCCGAGAAGGTTGATGAGCTTATGAATAGCCATTATAGCGCTATTGAGGCACTCAAACTGGACCTTGAAAAAAAAAGGCCAAGAATATCGAATGTGTCAGTAGACACTCTATAGAAATTGAACAGCTGACTCAAACTGCTGCTGCAGAACACAAGGTTAAAGATTAAGAGATTGAGGATAGTCTTACTAAACAGAAGATTCTTACTTCTCAGTTACGTGACTTACAGACAGACTACGATAGGCTTCAGGTTGAAACCCAAGATAAAATACGCAAAGCTCTTGATGAGGAAAAAGAAATTACAGAATTAGCGATTACGAAACTTCGTAACAGAGTCGATGGTCTATTGGATGTTGTCCTAAACAACAAGGTGTTATCTGCAGTCAAGGTTGACAGTGTTAGACATAAATTTGATGATCAACACTTCACAAATGCAAAGAGTCAGCACTAAGCACTCAATGCTGATAGTCAGCAGGGTTTTATCAAATCTTTTCGAGGCAAATATAATTGTCCACGACAATTTCCTTATGCAAGGGTTTCCTCTCGTAACAGGTCTGACTATGATAAGGGTGGGTCATGACGTAAGGCCTGTGGCGAGAGGTTTTATTTGGCTCTTGGATCAGTATAGTACTGACAATTACAGAAATGAATTTCTGCAGAAAATGGTGAAGTCCCAGTGTCTGAGAGAACTACTGGTATCACAAATTAGTTACGGCTGTGAATGTTCTGATCTCGAAACAATAATAGAGAGGAGACCGACATAAAGCGCCACCTCCGCTGTGTAACTAACTGTGATATTAAAAAACCAAGGAAACAGGTTTTACTTAACACTGATAAAATTGACAAGTCGTTCAAATACAATTTCCTTATATTTTATTTAGTATATACACTATCTACTCTTGTGCTGAAGGGTGAATGTTGAAAAAAATGGAACGTAATGAATTTGTAAGTTTACATATATTTTACAAATATTTATATTTATATAGACAACAAGTTTTCCAATTATAGGAACAAAAATTATATCAGCTGTGCTGTTAATTAATTAATTATAGTACATGGATCAGCTGTGCTGTTAATTAAGGATATAACACTTCTCAGCTATGCTATTAATTTTGTCTCTTGCTATGTTAAGTCACTTTCTCATCACTGACAGTTTCTATGCTCACAATGCCGACAGAAATGGTACTAATGTGTACTCATCTCTTAAAACGTTCTGTTCTCCTTAGTTGGGTTCACACAACTCCTGCTGAGGCTCGTTACTTTAGCCCACCCAAGACTGAGGGGGACTAAAGATGTAGCTTCTGTACAATCTCTATGCTCCTGTGAAGTTCCAGGCAGCGGGATTGACTCGAACATACGACCTCAGGTTTTTAGGACACAAATAAACCTGTAACAAAGCAAAAATAGGGGCTAATTTCTGTCCTCAAGCCCACCTATTTCTAGTGTGAGTGAAATGAGCGTGTCTCAGATGTATGCATGTAGGATGAATGACAACATGGCTCAGTATGATTTAGCAATAGCGAGACAAGACAGGTGTCTACTTGCAAAGCATTCTTTCTGATAAACTAATACATGGATACATTCAATAATATAGATTCAATACATGAATACATTTAATACGTGAATACATCCCATAATATAAATCAATACATGAATAAATCCAATAATATGTACACCTAGGTGTGATACAACAATGTCCTTCCCCCTATACTATACCACGCCCTCTCTGACAAGTGCTATACTAGCTGGTAACATATATCCTAACAATATTGTTATGTTCTTATGATAGGAGTATATGAGACGAGGACTGTTTGGTGATATATCAGGTGGGAGTTATAGGAGACAATAGATTGGAGTTAGATGCGACAATAGATTGAGTCCTGACAAGGACTGTTTTGGTTATATTGCAGTTGGTGTTAGATGAGACAATAGATTGAGTCCTAACAAGGACTGTTTTGGTTATATTGCAGTTGGTCTTATCTGAAACAATAGATTGAAGTATAGGAGACAATAGATTGAGGTATGAGTCCTATTAGTCTTCGTCTATTCAATCATATACATTCATAGGGAACCCAAAATATATTAAATATATACAGGTGTAGGTAGTATAATGACACACAACAAATACCAACATTATATGCCTGCTGAAAGCCTATTTTCCTAAAGGTTATCGTAAATTTATAATTACCCTCCAAGATTTAAAAAACGGCCAGTTTGACTCGACTAGTGAAGTAGGTTGCAGGTCGATGCCCTCAGGTAAACAATCAATCAAGGTGACAGCTTCTTCCTCTTCAGTCAGTATCTCTGGCGTCAAGTTCGGGATTGCGTGTTTAGCATAAAATTCCGCCCTATTATATAGGCAGGTAACTGCTTAAGAAAGGCTTTCGGTTGGTTCCTGGCGGAGCAAAATGATTGGTTTCCTCCGGTTTCGTCTTTTGCTCATACAGCCTAATTTTATTCAGTTTTTAGCCGCCATCTTACGTGAACTGCGTGAACAGTATAATTTATTCTGTCTTAGAGACTGGTGAACGGTGCAAGTTAATTGGTTGAAGCAAATCTGTATCTCGACATAGTGATTAACAAAGTAGTGGGTTACACTTCGTTTCACGACATAGCCCCCTCCTTTCCTAGCTGTGACTTGTCATAGCTGACGTGTAAACCCCTGCTGTGGTTAATCCTTTTGCGTATGTCCTTCCAGAGTACTAGGGTGTCGACTTAAAAAATCAGCTCCTACATTGTCTCTTCCTGGAATGTAATTCACGGTAAAGGAATAAGGCGCCAGAAGCAGACTCCACCTTAACAATCTCGAATTTAGCATTTTAGATGCAGCCAAGAATGTTAAAGGTTGGTGATCGCTTTGGACAATGAAGTGTGTCCCATACAGATAAGGTGAAAATTTGTTGATGGACCAAATTAGAGCTAAACATTCCTTCTCTATGGTCGAGTAGTTCAACTCAGCTGCATTCAGCTTCCTACTGGCGTAGGCGACTGGTAAAAGTTCCTCCAGCTGGGCTTTTGATTTCTGCAAGAGAGTTGCACCTATCCCTATACTGCTAGCGTCCGTCCTTAATACAAATTCCTGTGTGATATCGGGTAGTGTAAGGATTGGTTTGCTGGTGAGTTTTGCTTTTAGCTCTGTGTAAGCTTTTTCACAATCAGCATTCCATTGGATTTTGTCAGGCTGTCCTTTCTTCGTTAAGTTGGTTAATGGTGCATACAGAGAGTTAAAGTGGGGTATGTACTTCTGATAGAACCCACATAAAGACACGAATGATCTCACATCTTTCTTCGTTTGAGGTCTGGGTGCCTTCTTTAGCTTCTCTATATTCTTTGGGTCAGGAGACATATGACCTGTAGAAATAGTGTGACCTAGGAATTCCAACTCCTTACAACCGATATAGCACTTGGTTGGACGTGCAGTCAATCCAGTTTCTCTCAGTCTGTCGAACAACATGGAGAGCGCTACTATATGCTCTTCAAATGTGTTTGTTGCAACAAGAATGTCATCCATAAAGTTAGTGATATGGGGATTTTGTAGAGGTTCCAATAATTTCCTCATCATTCTTGAAAAGATACTTGGAGCATTTTTCAGCCCAAAGGGTAGTACATTAAACTCGTAGTGTCCGTCTGATGTACTGAATGCCAGCATTCTCCTAACTTCTGGTTTCACTGGTATTTGGTAGTATCCCTTGCTTAGATCTACCTTCGATAAATACCTAGCCTTACTCAGTGTAGAGAACAGCTGGTTTGTGTCAGGTAATGGGTCCACCTGAGATTCTGTGATCGCATTAAGCTTCCGGTAGTCAATACATAACCTGTGTTCACCACTCGGTTTTCTCAATAGCACCACACTTGAGCTATAGGGAGAGTCTGACTTCGAGATAATTTTCTCCTTCAACAGATAATCAACTTCCTCCCTTAGTGCTTGGGCTTTCGCATAGGGTATAGGGTATGTTCTCATGCATACTGGGATAGGGTCGGTAACCTTCATGTCGTACTCTAACAGATTCGTACGACCTGGCTTATCTGTGAGCACATCAGCATGGGTTTCCAACACTTTCTGAACCCTCTTCTTCTGCTCTGGAGTTAACTGTTCACTAATATTTACTTGAACATAATCCTCTGTAGTTGTGAGTGGATACTCCATAGAGTGAAGTGGTTCACCGTGCATTTCTGTTGCAATGGCTAGGGTCATAATATGTGCAACTTCTGATGATTCCTTGTCATAGTATTTTTTAAGAAGATTGACATGATATACCTTCTCCTTCCCTTTCTTGTCAATCTTATAATTGGTCCTGGAAAGTTTCTCCAGTTTGACATAGGGTCCCTGCCATCCAATCTGCAATTTATTATTGCTGCTTGGCAACAGTAATAACACCTTTTCACCCACCTCCAGTTCCCTATCCTTTGCTTTTTTGTTGTAGTACGCAGCATGCTTCCTCCTGGCCTGTCTTAAGTTATCATTGGCCAGTTTCCAACCGGCTTTCAATCGAGATGTCAACTCGTTGACGTACTGGTATGAGGAAGTCACTGTTTCCTCTGCCTTTTCATCAGTCCATGTCCGCAGCAATGCTTCCAGTGGACCTTTTATTGGTCTTCCAAACAACAAGGTAGCTGGAGCCAATCCAGTTGAATTGTGGGGTACTTCCCTATATGCAAATAGTGCAGCGGGTAAGTATGTATCCCAAGTATCAGGTTTTTCACTCGCCAGCTTTCTAAGGATTGAAATTAGCGTACCATTGAACCGCTCTACTTGACCGTTCCCTTGGGCATGGTAGAGACTACAATGATAGTGCCTGGCTTGAAATATCCTGAATACTTCTTGTGTTAGCTTTCCCTTAAACTGAGACCCATTGTCAGTCAATATCTGATGCGGGAAACCTAATCGGGTAAATATTGTCAACAGGGCCTCTGCCACGTGCTTTGAATCTATAGCTGACATGGCCACTGCTTTTCCCCACATAGAGCAAGTATCAACCAAGGTTAAGATGTAAGCATTTCTCTTCTTGGTCCTAGTGAGGGGTCCAACAATATCTACTGCAACACGTTCAAAAGGGGTTCCCATAATAGGCATTTCTCCCAGTGTTGCTGGTGCAGTCCTATGCTTAGGAGCTACTCTTTGGCATTCTGGACAGGATCTTACATATCTTTTTATGTCCTCTGTAATTCCTGGCCAGAAGTAGTGACAGGCTATCCTTTGTCCAGTGGCCCCTATTCCCATATGTCCACTGAAGGGTATAGCATGTCCTAGCGTCATAACCTTCTCCCTGTAAGATTTTGGCACTACAAGCTGTCCATGCCCTTTAGGTCCTGTTCCAGCTTTTCTGTATAGTAGGCCATTCTTCATATACAAGTCTCCTTTCTCTGGAGGGTTATGTGCTTTAGGCAATTTGCCAAAACAAGGCTTCAACGTGCTGTCTGCTGCTTGAGCCTTTTTCATCTCTTCTGGATGAGTATTGATAGGATTCTCCTCCATTTTCCTGGAGCTTTCCCTGGTTTGGACTGTTGCCATAACTACAGGTTTTATAGGTTCTCCAAGGAAAACATACCTACACCCCAAAATCAAAGGGTAAATAGGGTCGTCCATCACTGCTGCTTTGATTTCTCCTTCCACATAGCGAGAACTTATGTTGATTTGAGCTATGGGTAGTGTCATGGTTCTTGCTCCCTTGATCGGTCCTCTGATTTCCACTGTTTCTGTGGTTATCTGGTCAGGACTCACTAGAGAAGAGCACACAACTGAATCAAAGTCCAATCCTGTGTCATATAAACACAGTACTTGAGTGCCATTCACGGTCACTTCCTCACAGACAGGGGGATGATGGAAGTCTTTCTGACTTACTGCCATTTCCTTCCTTCCCTGATTCCCTGTTGTAAGACATGCAGCATGATGAGGAGGATTCTTCCTTCTGCAGTCCGCAGTATTGTGGTTACTCATTAGACAAGTTTTACACCACTTTCCTTCCTTCCGGTAAGGTGTCTTATCCGATCTTAGAGGGTTTTTGTCCTTTTGGTCAAATCTTTGTTTGTTCCTTGTGGTATGGTCCTTTTGTTCATATTTGGTATAGTTTTGCGATGATTTGAAGTTTTCACCCTGCTTCTTCTTATTTCCTAATAATTCTGCCTGAGCTGCTTGATATCTCTCAGCAACAGTTACAATATCTTCCAATCTCTCTGCTCCTTGTTCCATGATAAACTTCCTCATTTCTTGAGGCATGGACTCTTTCACTTGCTCCATCATTATCATTTCTTTCAGATTTTGACACTTTCCTAAACTACTCCATTTTTCCAAATAGGTTTCCAGTCTAGCAGAGAATTGGTGATAGTTTTCTCCTGGAAGAAGTTTAGCTGTTCGGAATTTCTTTCTATATGATTCTGAGTTCTTTTCATATCTCACAAGCAGTGCCTGCTTCAGGATTTCATAATCTTCCTGGTCATCTCTTGAGAGCTTCAAATACACATCGTAGGCCACACCTCTCAATCCCTGAGATAGTTTAAGACTCCATTTTTCTTTCACTAAGCCATAGGTAGTGGCTAATCTTTCGTATCTATCCAGGTACGACTCGATGGCGTCTTCTTTCTCAACAAATGGGTCCAGATGAAAATTCATGGCCCCACTTGAGGTGCTCTGGCTGGAGCTACTCTCAGAGTGAGGGGAGCTACCACCATTATTGCCAGTATTTGCCTGAATTTCAAGCTCTTTTAATCTCAACTGATGGTCTCTCTCTGCTTGTAATTTCCTTTCCTCAGCTTCTAACCTTTTAGTTTCTCTTTCAGCTTCCAGTCTTTTGTCTTCTCTCTGAGCTTCCAGTCTTTTGTCTTCTCTCTCAGCTTCCAGTCTTTTGGCTTCTCTCTCAGCTTCCAGTCTTTTGGCTTCTCTCTCAGCTTCCGCTTGCAACCGCCTTTCTTCAGCCTCTAATTTCTTTGCTTCTCTATCAGCCTCTAATTTCCTTGCTTCAGTCTCTAATTGCAACTTTCTTTCTTCCCTATCCATATGTTTGTCCACTTCTGTTGTGACATACTGAGTGAGAGCATCACCTGTAATATTTAATTCCTTACCCATCTGCATGATTGCAGTCCTGAACTTCACTAGATCAGCCATGGCGTTACTTAGATAGGGTATGTATATTTACTATAACCCAATTATTGTAATTAAACTTAATTAATTTAAATGAACAAAAAATTTCCGTGCAACTTTGTGAGCATCAACTATTTACTGAGTACTAAATGGTACTCCTCCTAAGAAAACAATAAAAAATCCTATTATAGAATTTTTTTCAAAAATTGGTTTCTTATGTTATCTATGGGTGGCACAAGATAGAGTGTAGATAGATGAATAGACTAAGTATGGCTCAAGATATACAGAAATATCCCAGGAACGAGCCCCCAGTGTGGCGAGAGGTTTTATTTGGCTCTTGGATCAGTATAGTACTGACAATTACAGAAATAGAATTTCTGCAGAAAATGGTGAAGTCCCAGTGTCTGAGAGAACTACTGGTATCACAAATTAGTTACGGCTGTGAATGTTCTGATCTCGAAACAATAGTAGAGAGGAGACCGACATAAAGCGCCACCTCCGCTGTGTAACTAACTGTGATATTAAAAAACCAAGGAAACAGGTTTTACTTAACACTGATAAAATTGACAAGTCGTTCAAATACAATTTCCTTATATTTTATTTAGTATATACACTATCTACTCTTGTGCTGAAGGGTGAATGTTGAAAAAAAATGGAACGTAATGAATTTGTAAGTTTACATATATTTTACAAATATTTATATTTATATAGACAACAAGTTTTCCAATTATAGGAACAAAAATTATATCAGCTGTGCTGTTAATTAATTATAGTACATGGATCAGCTGTGCTGTTAATTAAGGATATAACACTTCTCAGCTATGCTATTAATTTTGTCTCTTGCTATGTTAAGTCACTTTCTCATCACTGACAGTTTCTATGCTCACAATGCCGACAGAAATGGTACTAATGTGTACTCATCTCTTAAAACGTTCTGTTCTCCTTAGTTGGGTTCACACAACTCCTGCTGAGGCTCGTTACTTTAGCCCACCCAAGACTGAGGGGGACTAAAGATGTAGCTTCTGTACAATCTCTATGCTCCTGTGAAGTTCCAGGCAGCGGGATTGACTCGAACATACGACCTCAGGTTTTTTAGGACACAAATAAACCTGTAACAAAGCAAAAATAGGGGCTAATTTCTGTCCTCAAGCCCACCTATTTCTAGTGTGAGTGAAATGAGCGTGTCTCAGATGTATGCACGTAGGATGAATGACAACATGGCTCAGTATGATTTAGCAATAGCGAGACAAGACAGGTGTCTACTTGCAAAGCATTCTTTCTGATAAACTAATACATGGATACATTCAATAATATAGATTCAATACATGAATACATTTAATACATGAATACATCCCATAATATAAATCAATACATGAATAAATCCAATAATATGTACACCTAGGTGTGATACAACAATGTCCTTCCCCCTATACTATACCACGCCCTCTCTGACAAGTGCTATACTAGCTGGTAACATATATCCTAACAATATTGTTATGTTCTTATGATAGGAGTATATGAGACGAGGACTGTTTGGTGATATATCAGGTGGGAGTTATAGGAGACAATAGATTGGAGTTAGATGCGACAATAGATTGAGTCCTGACAAGGACTGTTTTGGTTATATTGCAGTTGGTGTTAGATGAGACAATAGATTGAGTCCTAACAAGGATTGTTTTGGTTATATTGCAGTTGGTCTTATCTGAGACAATAGATTGAAGTATAGGAGACAATAGATTGAGGTATGAGTCCTATTAGTCTTCGTCTATTCAATCATATACATTCATAGGGAACCCAAAATATATTAAATATATACAGGTGTAGGTAGTATAATGACACACAACAAATACCAACATTATATGCCTGCTGAAGGCCTATTTTCCTAAAGGTTATCGTAAATTTATAATTACCCTCCAAGATTTAAAAAACGGCCAGTTTGACTCGACTAGTGAAGTAGGTTGCAGGTCGATGCCCTCAGGTAAACAATCAATCAAGGTGACAGCTTCTTCCTCTTCAGTCAGTATCTCTGGCGTCAAGTTCGGGATTGCGTGTTTAGCATAAAATTCCGCCCTATTATATAGGCAGGTAACTGCTTAAGAAAGGCTTTCAGTTGGTTCCTGGCGGAGCAAAATGATTGGTTTCCTCCGGTTTCGTCTTTTGCTCATACAGCCTAATTTTATTCAGTTTTTAGCCGCCATCTTGCGTGAACTGCATGAACAGTATAATTTATTCTGTCTTAGAGACTGGTGAACGGTGCAAGTTGATTGGTTGAAGCAAATCTGTATCTCGACATAGTGATTAACAAAGTAGTGGGTTACACTTCGTTTCACGACAAGGCCCATGATAGCTATATCACCATGACAAAATACCTACCACATGAAAACAATAGTAAGAAATGTACTTTTAATAGCCACTGTAGACAAAATAAGGTTCAAAATGAGAGACAAATTCATAACGATCATGGTCAGTCCGACAGGAGTAGTAAACATGGTTTTGAAATTACATTTGCAATTAGTCAGGTACTACATACCATGTTAACAGTCATCAGGCAGAGCCTGAAGGGAATGTGTTACGACATGCGCAATCTGCCTACTTGGCAGTTGGTGATAATACAGCTCAGAAAAAGAATTATAAGGATAAACAGAACTGTCCTACTGTTGCGCCATGCAGGGAAAAACATCAAGCAAAAGTTCTTCGTAGATGTTGCATTATGCGTGTCATATTCTCCATGTATAAATGTTAATGTGTGATTGTTAGTGCAGCCAAAAAAGGAGTTTTTAAAACTTCCAAAGCAGTCATTTTCCAAAATTGCTAATAAGCTGTGAGAATAAATGTTTAATTGTTCATCTCAGAACTTAGTGGCAATGTTTTCACGTTTATCAACTACATACGTCATGAAGCCTTGAAAGAAAAATAGATCATGTGCAAATGTCAATGGATCTCTGTGTAGCGTGAAGTGATCAGCATGTATTCACACAAGAAGTCCATCTTCTTAACATCAATTGATTCGCTTTGTTCTCATTGATGGTATTGGTAAATATATCTACCAATGCATGGCTGTAGAAGCCCTTAACACAGTTCCTTTCAGTTCACAATGTATATGTAGAGGATCAGGTTTGAACCTTGGTCAGTTCATAGGAGCAATGTCAGAAGCCCGAGACCCCATGGTGTCTGTCTGTGGGCAATGAGACAATGCATCAGCCAATACGTTGGTCTTGCCATCGATAATGTGGACAATATAGTCGTACATTTGAAGATTGATCGAGTATCTTGCGACCCTTGCGTTACACATGTTAGTTTTTTTATAAGTACGATAAAGCCTTCTGGTCTGTCTCAATAATGAAACGGGAACCAAGAAGGTACCGCTGAAGCGTGGTCACTGACCAGATGATTGCAAGTAGCTCCTGTTCGATGTAGGATATTTGCTTTCCGTTTTGGTCAGGTTTCTCGACACATACATCACAGGATGATGCATTCCATCTACCTCTTGCATTAAGGAGACACCAATACCGGAAAGTGATGCATCCGTTCTAAGAATAAATGCTAAATGTGGATCAGCCAATTGTAATATTGGTTCAATTGAGAAGTAGTTTTAAGTGGACTAGCTCTGTCGCAGGCCTCAGTCCATACAACTCTATTAGGAGAGCCCTTTGTTGTTAACTCAGACAAAACTGAAGTAACAGACGACAGATATGGCATAAGCTTGTTGTAGAACTGTACAAGACCAAGAAGACTACGGACCTGTTTCTTTGTCCTAGGAATGGATAAATTCAGAATTTTCGAGACAGTGTTATCCTCAGTCTTGAGAAATCCATGGCCAACTCTGTTACCTAAGAATGAGATTTCTTTGAAACCTATATAAATCTTTGAGGATTTAGCTGTAAGATTATGAAAATGAAGCACTTCGAGCAAAGATTTCAGACGAGAAACATGTTCGTCCCAAGAGTTGTGAAACAAACAATTATTATCTATGTAAGAGAATATATCAGACCTATAAACAAAGAGTTTCCTCATCATATGAACCAAAGTAGCTGGTGCATTCACCAAGCCGACGCACATTAAATTCCAGTGAAAGAGACCTTTAGGGGTAGCAAAAGCAGTGAAAAGTTTTGCTCTTTCAGTGAGAGTACTTGGCAATATCCCGTGGATAAGTCAAATTTGCTACAATAAGTAGCTTTAGAAAGTTTTGACAATAATTCATCGAGAACCGGCATTGGCTCTGCGTCAGACTTATTGAGTTTACAAAAATCAATGCATAATCTAATACTTTTATCTTTCTTTCTGATGATAACCATCGGGAAAGAATAAGGTGAATCTGAATGTTAAATGCTATTGAGCCGTAGCATTTCATCTAGTTCTTTTTCTACAAGATCATGAAAGTGGATAGGGATTAAATAAGGTTTTAATCAAATAGATTGATAACCTCTGAGTCTAATATCGTGAGAGATAATAGATATTCGACCAGGAATATCAGTCAGAACTTGTTGATACGACTCCAGAATAGAAAGAATCTGAGATTGTTGTTCGGCGGAATGATCCGGACAGATAGAAACATTCACCCACGATTCTGAAGGATGACGAGACATGACATGTAGTTCTAAATGTACACCAGGAAATGAAGTTGTCTCTTCTTGAATGACATATAACGAAGAGTAAGATGTAGGAAGATCAGAGGATTCGTCAACAGCATCAAAAATAAGATTGAGATAGTCAGGTCTATCATGGCATTATTTTAGGATATTGGTGTGAAAGGTTTTATTTTTGCCTTTCACGTCAAGAACATAAAAATCAGTAAGTTTTGAAATAATTTCATATGGACGGCTCCAAGAAATAAGTAGGCGATTCTCTCTTGCTGACAGTAATACATAAGCCTTGTCTCCAGGAAATAATTTCCTTAGTTTACTTTTGTCAGTTTTTAAGGGACCGAGCTTTTTCTTTTGCCTTTTCAGATGAATCGACTATTTGACAAGCGTCTATACATTTCTTATGTAGATTAGCCACATATTCGTAGGATGACTGGACTTCCTGAGTCATCTCAGAACCTGTCAGGAGCTGTTTTATCATAGAAATGGGACCTTGTGGTGGAGCACCATAGATGAGCCTGAAAGGCGAGAACCTAGTGTGTTCATTCGAGACTTCCCGGTAAGCAAACAGCACTGCTGGGAGCACTCTGTCCCATTCTTGTGGATATTTCTTAGTCACCTTACCCAAAAGTTGTTTTAGTGTTTTGTTTTGCCGTTCCACCATGCCATTTGACATTGCATGATAAACGTAGCTGAGAGATCTATATTGCATAATTTCATGACATGCAACATGACATCTGAAACAAACTGTGTTCCCCTATCAGAAAATATTTTGTCTGGGAAAACCCATCTAGTGAAAATGAGGACAAATGTATCAGCCACATCAGTGGTAGCAATGTAAGAGGCAATGCCTCAGGCCATCTAGTGCACATATAAATGCAGGTGAGGACATATCTATGATCTCTGGCTGAAGTAACTGACAATGAACCTATTAAGTCTATGGCCATTTTTGCAAATGGACGCACCAAAATATCAGCAGCTTGAATTGATGTATTGTAATAAGCCTCTTTTGTAGTCACTTGTTGGCATGTCTCACAAGAACGACAAAACATTTTGATGTCCTTGACCACTCCAGGAAAATAAAAGTCAGACAAGACTAGTTTGTCCTAGCAACGACCATATGGCCTGCACAGTTTGTATCATGCGCATGTCTAAGAATGTATGGTCTAACAGCAGTTGGTACAAGAATTTTCTTACATACTGAAGGAATAATGAATGACGATGGGGAACTATTCTCAAATTTCTGTGCTACAAATCTAATGGTTATAGGAGGAAGCATGTTTCCACATAAGAGAATACTCAAGGCAACATGGATACCACCAGACCATAGAATAGAAAATCAGATTGATCATATACGCATAAACAAGAAAGTTTAGATCATCATTGCAGGATGTAAAGGTATATAGAGGAGCAGATGTGGAATCAGATCACCACCTTCTGATAACCAAAGTAAAAATGAAACTCAAGAGATATGCAACAATGCAAAGTTATATACAACAATTTAATGTAGGACATCTAAGAAATCAAGAAACAAATTTGTGATCACAATATCCAACAAATTCCAAGTGCTTCAACAGCTGGAAGATGTAGTGAATACAGAAGACTACTGGCAGCAAATAAAAACTGTATGGAATGAGACATGTGACGAAATACTGGGGAAAAGGGAACGACAACAAAAAGCATGGATAACAATAAAAACCATCAATAAGATAAAAGGCAGAAAAAACAAAAAACCAGATTTAAACACAAGAAAAACCAGAAGTTTCAAAGCCAAGACTCAAGAAGTGTACACAGAAGCAAACAAAGAAGTAAAAAGAAGAATCAAAAGAGACAAGAGGAAGTATATTGAGGAGTTGGCAAGAGAGGCAGAAGATGCTGCAGCCAAACGAAATATGAGAGAAATGTATAACAGCACAAAGAAGCTAACAGGGAAATACAAGCAAACAAGTTGCCTCATAAAAGACAAGAATGGAAAACTGCTCAGCAATATACAAGAGCAAATGAAGAGGTGGACGGAATATTTTGAGGACCTTCTCAATAGACCAGCTCCACAAAACCCCCCGGACATCCAGCCAGCAGAAGAAGAGCTACAAATTAAGTGTGAAAGACCAACTAAGAAAGAAATAAAGAAAGCCATAAAGCTTCTAAGAGATGGAAAAGCTGCTGGACCAGACGGCATTCCAGCAGAGGCCATCAAAGCAGAAATCGACATGACTACAGATATGTTATATAAATTACTTGGTAAAGTCTGGGAAAAGGAAGAGATACCAGCAGAATGGAAGGAAGGATATCTGGTTAAGTTGCCTAAGAAGGGAAATTTACAAGTGCATAAATTATTGAGGAATAATGTTACTATCAGTGCCAGGAAAAGTATTAACAGGATTATCCTCAGAGATTAAAAGAGTCCATAGACAAGAAACTGAGAGATGAACAAGCAGGTTTTTGACAAAACAGATCCTGTACAGATCAGATAGCCACTTTGAGAACAATAGTTGAATAAAGTCTGGAATGGAATCTACCACTATACATTGGATTTGTGGACTACGAAAAGGCATTTGACAGTGTAGACAGAGGATCACTTTGGAAATTGATGAGGCATTATGGAGTTCCCCTGAAGATCATTAATTTAATAATGAAAACATATGAAGACATGACATGCAGAGTTCTTCATGAAGGACAGCTTACAGAACCGTTTGAGATAAGAACAGGAGTGCGACAGGGATGCCTCTTGTCTCCATTTCTTTTCTTACTAGCAATAGACTGGGTTATGAGAACATCGACAACACACAACAGAAATGGAATCCAGTGGACTCTGACTAAGCAGTTGGATGATCTGGATTTTGCTGATGACTTGGCTTTTCTGTCCCACAACCGTAATCAGATGCAGGACAAATTGAAAACACTCGATGAGAGGTCACAGCAATTGGGTCTGAAAAAACATAGGGAAAAGACAAAATAATGAGAATTAATGCAGGTAATGATAACAGGGTTGATCTTGAAGACACACCACAACACTATGTAGAATCGTACACATATCTTGGCAGCAATATAGACAAAGTTGGAGGGACAGACAATGATATCAAAATAAGAATACAAAAAGCAAGAGGAGCTTTCATTGCATTGGGAAATATATGGAGATCAAGAGTAATCGGATCCAACACGAAAATAAGAATCTTCAACTCAAATGTGAAGTCAGTCCTATTATATGGCTCTGAAACATGGAGAACAACAAAGACAACAACCAAAAAGCTACAGACTTTCATAAATAGGTGCTTGTGTAGAATAGAAGGATTAAAATGGTATGACAAGATTATCAAAGTGGAACTGATGACAAGAACTAGACAAGTGCCAGTGGAACAAGAGATGAGAAGAAGACGATGGCGATGGATAGGACACACACTGAGGAAACCTGTTGATAGCATTACAAGGCAGTCCTTGTTCTGGAACCCCCAGGACAATAGAGGCAGAGGTAGACCAAGAAGCACATGGAGAATAGAGCTGGAAACAGAGGTGAAAATGATGAGAACGTGGAAAGAACTCGAGATGATGGCATGTGACAGGAAGGCTTGGCACTTGTTTGTTGAAGGCCTATGCTCTTTAGGGAGTGGGGAGTTATGATGATGACTGACGTTGAGTCTCTAGAATTACGAATTGAAATGTCATTTTTGATTAAATACCATAGTTGTGACTTTTCTGAGCAATCATCATCAGATTTTAACATCTTGAAAAATCTTTCCAAGGATCTATCATTCTTTTGCATGTCAATGAATGAAGTCTCGGTGAGCATAGGTGTATGATGTTCATCATCATCATTTTTCACCATTTCACTTTGCTTTTGAGCATGTGACTATGCTCTTGTAGTCACCACATTAGAGTGCAGCATATGCTGACATTCCCAGTTTTCTATATCTTGGGGGTAACACTCTTTTATATCAACAATATCCCAAGATCAATTCAGCAACTGGATCCTGTAATAAACATACTTCAACCAGACCAGAGACAAATAGTGTATTGATGTGCACAATGGCTAGTGAATACTATTCAACTGTTCCACCAAATGTAATACATTTTAGGTTGTCCCCAGTGCAGCAAGATGGGTCAACCAGAGATTTGTGTACATCCACAGTCGTGCCACCTGTATCACATAAAACTGAAACAAGTTTGTTATTTAAGAAACCCTTGTGAAAAATGTGTGAGCCTGTCCCATCATGAGAGACCAATGCAGGCACAGGATGTCCACAGGATAGTCTTGACACCACATTAGGCTGAAAGAGAGTGCTACACTTACAACAATTTGATGTATTAAACAAGTCAACAGCACAAGCATGTGCAAGAATTGCGTTACCACTATTTTGATTAACAACACCTGTGTTGCTACTATGACTCTAGTTCAAGTTTCTTTGTTCAACGCTTCAAGAGCGATGAAAGTTATTACCAAGGTAATTATTTCGATTTCCTCTGCCATTCTGAGGGTTATTAGAATGTTGAGGACATGTGCATCCTGGACAGTGTTGAAAGGGTGGTCAGTTTTGGTTGTTATCAGCATAATAAGATCTGTCACCTCTGTTCATACAGTAATTATCAGATCTGTACCATTCTCTGTTCGATCAATTGTAGCTTTGTGATGGTCCATTTCCATCATAATATCATTGGAAGTGTCTTTGATCGTGAGGTGGTCGATTTCCAAAATAGTTCCGTCCATGGAAAGATCCAACATTTCGATCATTTATATCCATGCTTTGCGATCGAGCTCTAGGAAAGTTTATATGCACAGAACGTACTGACACAACAGGTAATGCCACTTAAAAAGTGCAGTTGCTAACAACCTTCCCAGGATGAGCTGTCATAATCTGACGCCCTAATGACTCAACAGCTTGTAAAGATTCTGGCTTGTGTTCATGTAAATAGGCCAAAAAATCTGGACTAATGGAGGATAGTACTTTGCCTCTCAACATCAGATCCAACAGGTCATCACATGTGTGTTTGATCTCAGCCAATTCAATCCATCGATTGAAGAGTAATTTAAAAGATGAAATGAATTCGTTAAAAGTTCTTGTTACTTTCAGGTATGAGTTTTTTTAAATCTCATTCGCTATACATTCTCGTATAGTTGATACTTTCTTAAACGGAATGATTTAGCTGCATAATAGGATTTCCTGTTTTCATCATCCATGGTTGAAACATCTGTCAAAGCTTCACCTGTCAATAATGACATCAAATGTACTACCCATGATGAATTTTCCAGTTTATATTCTTCATATACTGTCTCAAATCGGTTCATAACAACAAGAAATATCATCAATGTTATCATTAAATTTTGGTAAGTGAAGTTTAAATGATGTAGCATGTTCTTTCCTAGAAGAACTTGCACACTCCTGATTATTCTGTTTGTTACCAGATTCTAATTTGAGTCTATCCAATTCTAGAGCAGCCATCTTCTTGTCTTTTCATTTCTTCTATTGCCATTTCTTCTTGCCTCCTTATTTTGGAAATTTTGTCTTGTCTTTTCTTTTATTGCCATTTCTTCTTGTCAGCTTAACAAGCTGAAAATAATAATTGCTTAATTCTTCACAAAAGTTGTCGGCAGATGATAAAATTAACGTGCTCAGCCAATGCAGCATTGTTTTCACTTTTCTGAATATCTTGCAAATACACCCGTGGGATAGAAGCATCATTACCCTTCTATCTACATCTCTGCCAAGAGAAATCTTGTGCGAAGGTAGACACCTTTGATGACCCACTTTAGATACTCTTGAGTTTTGGCCACAGTTGGACCACTACTGCATAGCAGGAATGGCTATACCATCACAATTGTGTGCCTCGCTCAGAGATAGATTACACTAGTCAACAAATTTTCAAAAGTTATTTGTACCAGAAATTAAATATACCATTTCTTATTGATTTTGACATGCTGATTTCAAATATCATAATGAAATTCACCAATTGGCTCTGGGTTTTTTTTAAATGATGAATTTACATTACAGTAATACAAATAATGTATGCTTGTTTAATTCTCTGGGGTGAACAGCTAGTCTTTCTACTTTAGCATTATAAAAATTGTGGTTACATACTCAATTAATTGATATTTCAACATAAAATGATAGAAAAAATAAAAACATTATTTAAAGTTCACATATCATGTTTTAAAAAGGCACATTTGAACCAATTCCGTCATTATTCAGTCGCTGTTCGAGCTCTCTTTGCTTGCTTCTTGTAGTCAATCGATGAGGTGTCTCTTGTCACAGTCCAACAGTAATCAGCAAGCATTGAAGGGCTCCAATTGCCTTGATACCTTGTCTCCATAGCAGCAATGTCCTGGTGAAATCGTTCACCATGCTCATCACTGACCGCTCCACAGTTTGATGTAAAGATATCAAGATGAGAATCAAGAAAATGAATTTTCAAGGACATGTTGCAGCCAAGACTCTTATACTTCAGAAGGAGATTTTCTACAATTTCATTGTAATTATCAGATCTGTTGTTTCCAAGAAAATTGTCCACCACTGACTTAAATGCTAGCCATGCTGCTTTTTCCTTGCCATGCAACATGCAAAGAAACTCGTCATCATGAAGAAGTTTTCGAATTTGCGGACCAACAAATACTCCCTCTCTTCAGTCTTGGAAATTTTCTGATGAGGTATTTGAAAGCCTCATCTGTTTTCTCCATTTCCTTGACAAAGTTTTTCATGAGACCCAGCTTAATGTGCAAGGGTGGCAACAAAATCTTGCTGGTGTCGACAAGTGCTGGGTTCTCAATGTTCTTACTGCCAGGCTGCAATGACCGCCTGATTGGCCAATGTCTTCTGATGTAATGGTCACTTCGTGCACGGCTATCCCACTCACAGAGAAAGCAACAGTACTTGGTGAATCCACCCTGTAGTCCAAGCAAAATAGCGACCACTTTTAAGTCACCGCAAAGTGACCAATGATGATGATCGTAGTTTATACACTTCAAAAGCTGCTTAATGTTTTCATAAGTTTCTTTCATATGAACTGCGTGACCAACTGGAATTGACGGTAACACATTACCATTATTCAACAAAACAGCTTAAGACTCGTCTTGGATGAATCAATGAAAAGCCTCCACTCTTCCGGTATGTAACTGATTTTGAGGGCTGCCATTAAACCAGAAATGTTGTGGCACGCAGAAAGGTCACCCTCTTTGAAAAAGAATGTAATAAGCGGCTTCTGGCGGTTCCTATACACAGAAATTGTAACATCTTCTGCCAGGAGATTCCACTGTTGCAATCTGGAACCCAAAAGCTCCGCCTTGTTCTTCGGTAAATTCAGATCTCTTACAAGATCATTCAGTTCACCTTGGGTTATTAAGTGTGGTTTAGTGGATGTAGTTTGCTCAAAATGTGGGTCGCTTGAGGTTGATGGTTCAGGACCACCAATGTCCTCTTCTTCATCAGTGGAAGCAGCTAAAAATGATTCTGGCTCTTTGGGAACTGGTAGGTCATCGCCATGTGGTACGTATTGCAGAGGGGATGTTTGGATATTCCAGAGTCCATTTTTTCTTCTTTGATATGCCTTTCCCAATTGGAGGGACCATGCAAAAGTAACAGTTGTTGAGATGATCAGTGGGCTCTCTCCAAATCATTGGGACTGCAAAAGGCATAGCTTGCCTTTTGCCAGTCAACCACAGTTTAAGTTGTGCTGCACATGTATTGCAGCATATGTTTGGCGCCTAGCTCTTATCTTGATCTCCTATTCTGCAGCCAAAATACAAACTGTACGCCTTCTTAATCACTTTAGTTATATTTCGTTTTTGTAATAGAAATGTCACCTCACCACATATATAACAGAAATTATTAGCACTGTTCACACATGTCCTAGGCATTTCTAACTACGATACTTTTGATAAGGACAAATGCACTAACTAATGGCAAAATTTTATCAGAGATAAGATATTTATACACAAAGGTGATGTAATCATAGGTAAGATTGCATCATCAACTTCTAGTTACATTTTTATTGGTCATTAGAAAAAATTATGCAATCGCCCACAACAGTTGCATTATATATATAAATTGACCGTAATTAAATAAACTAGTAGAGTATATCTTTAAAACTAGAGCCAATCAACATTTTTTAATGTCATTTTCGTTTTCAGCACACCAAAATTAGTTAAGATCAGCTATTTTCATTTCTGGTACATTTTGGTTGTTGACTAGTGTTATCGGACCTGTCTATTAATTCCCTAGACGTGACTGTCATAAATTTCAGATTTACTGAAAGAATATTATCAGAGTGTTTATTGTAAGTCTGAGAATATACTGCATGTATAAATAACAGTAACTGTGTAAAGAATAACTGAATAATCAGAAAGAAACACAATCTTTTATTACATCAGTTAAAGTTAAAGAAATAAGAAGTTCAATTGGTGTGCTAATTAAGAGTTGTAAACTATTTTCTAGCTAAATAGCTGTTCTAATCTTGTGTAGCTTTGTAAACAAACTTTTTGCTCAGAATTGCAGTCCCAAAACCTCTGTGCCTTTTACCTTAATCTAGGCCGTGAACTAGGTTGTTCAGCTAAAGAACTTTCTGACTTTGTTCTCAATTCAGTGCGAGAACAGAAATAAAAAGATAGAGAGGAAAAAGACAGGATGGAGGCAGAGAAAGCCAAACTCAGTGAGGAGAAAGTGGCTGAAAGGGAAGAGAGAAGGATGGCCAGAGAGCACGAAAAGGCCCAAGCTGAAGAGACGGAAAAACAACGAGCTTTTAAGGAGCAGAAAGCTGAAAAGCAAAGGAAACACGAAGCCGCAGAAAGATAAAAGGAGAGCGCATTCCAAGAAAAGAAGGAACAGGCCGAGAGGGTATTCGCCATGGACACGCCGACAAAGCAGAAAAGAAGGAACAGGCCGACAGAGCCCATGCCATTAGATTGAAGAAATTGGAGATCGAAGGGAGAAGAGCGAATTCTGGTTCTAACAATGGCACGTCTGGCAGTTCTCAAGGTAGCGTTGGGGGAATCATTTCTCAGGCAGTAGCACCTAGTGCAGTATCCTTCCAATTAGATGTCTACACTGAGGCTTCAGAGGAAATAGACATCTATCTCTCGAGGTTTGAATCCTTAGCAGCTACATATGGCTTGGAGAGGTACAACATGAAGCTATCCCAGAGTCTGCGGGGATCCGCTTATGATGTCTTTCTCAAGATACCTGTGGAAGAACAGAACTACGACATGTTGAAGAAGGCTCTGCTTCAGCATTTTATGCTAAATGCAGAGACTTTGCCTAGTAAATTCCTGGATGGTAAGTGGCAGAAAGAGGAATCGTTTAGACAATTTGCTACACGACTAGAAATGTACTTGGAGAAGTGGGGATCTCTCAGCACCTTCGATTAATCTTATGAAGGGCTGAATGAGATGACTGTCGTGGAGCAGTTCAAGGACTCGCTCACCCATGACATGAGAAGGTTCCTGGCAGAGCACGGGGCCAAAACTCTTGAGAATGTGGTACTATTTGCTGAAAGGTATCAGAGCGCCCAGTCGGAAGTGAATCCGTCTAAAAGGCGCCACCACGATACTCACCCCAGACAAAATGATCACCCAGATGGAGCACTGTACTCCAAAAGTACAAACAACACAACACACAAAACAGCCCACCCACAGCAACAACAACCACAAGATCACCAGAGGCAGAAACAGAGCAATTCAGTGCATAGAACTAGAAGGCAACGGTGTAAGGTGTGCAAAAATGACACACATTTTTCATCGAATTGTAAGAGGCAGAGAACAGGGCCTTACAACGTTGCATGTTTGATCACTAGGTCGATAAGAAATCATGACTTAACAACATGTGAACCGAATCCCAGCCACCCCTCTGTTACTGAACTCATAACTGTGGGTAACCGATCAATACGGTGCTTATTTGATTCGGGTCTAGAATACTCGGCTTTAGTTTCTCCATCTTTGGTGAAGGCCCACCAGTACACTGTAGAAATACAGGGCCCCGGAAGAGTATAAAACCTATGCTTCTTCCGGTTGCGGAAATTGATGTCTCAATCCGATATGTCTGAGGAAATATCAATGCCGCAGTTTTAGACGATTTAGTCTATCCTCTCATTTTAGGGAGAAAATATGTCTTCCTTGGGGATCCTTCACAGAAACCCAGGTCGATACAAGAAAGAGAGAACACAGGTGACGTCCAACAGTGGATGACTGCCTAGATGAAATTATCATGCTCGGAGATTTCAATGCTAGAGTTGGAAATGACCATGCTAGATGGGGTGGAGTAATCGGAAGATATGGAGAAGATACTCTCAATGACAATGGAAAGTGACTCTTTAGATTCTGAAGTGAGCAGAATCTGATCATTACAAACACAAAGTTCCCCCATAATTGCATACATGCATACACTAGATGTGAACCAACAAAGAATGAGAAGTCAGTGACCGACTATGCCATTGTTAGGAGGAGCTCATTCTAATATGTCCAGGAAGCTAGAGTCTGGAGGGGGCAAGAGATTGGAAGCGATCACTACCTGCTTACAATCAAAAGAACAACTGAAAGAGTTGCTCAGCCTAGGAACTGCCCAACACACGCAAGAAACTAAGTAAACGAACGGAAGAAATGAGCATTAAAACATGCAAGCTGAAAGAGCCAGAAATTAAGACCAGATATCAGGGGCTTATTGCTGCAGTGGTGAGCAACACAGAAGAACAACTTGATGACTTGGAAACCCTCTGGCTTAAATTCAAGGACATCATAAAGACAGCTGCTGCAGAAGCATGTGGTGAAGTCCGACTTGGGAACAAAAGAAAGAGGACACATTGGTGGACAGAGGAAGTCAAAGAGAAAATAAGAGAGAAGAAAATGGCATGGAAACAATACTTAGGAGCTAAAAACACAACAGGACAAATGTAGAAATGTAGAGAATATGTGACACTCAGAACAGAAGCAAAGAACAAGGTGCTAGCAGCAAAACAGAAGTCCTGGGAAGAATTTGAAGAAAAGCTAGAAAAAGATGCACAAGAAAACCAGAAATTGTTCTATAACCTGTACGAACATGAGGAAGGGGAAAAAATGCCTTCTCAAATTTATAAAGCAAAGCAAATTGCTAACTGCCCCGAAGGAAGTAACGGAAAGATGGAACGAATATTTCTCAGAACTCCTGGATGGTGAGCATGGTGAAGCATCAGAAATGATAACCACTAGCACAGAAGAGAAAACCAATGATGGTGAAGATGACATAAAGATGGAAGAACTGAAGGCAGCACTGGAGAAAAATCAAGATGGGCAAAGCAGCCGGCCATAATGGTATAACACCAGAAATGGTTAAGTACATCGGAGCATCAGGTGACCTATTACTCTTAAGGGTCCTACAGGCAGCGTGGTGCAACAAGACCATACCAAAAGATTGGGAGATTGCCATCATAACACCAGAAATGGTTAAGTACATGGGAGCATCAGGCGACCTATTACTCTTAAGGGTCCTACAGAAATTTTTCAAAAAAGGTGACAATCGACAATGTGGAAACTATAGAGGCATATCCCTTCTCAGTGTCCCTGGTAAAATCTACTCTAGAATCCAAAAGCAGAGACTATGACGCCTAGCTGAGCTACAATTGGATGAGGTCTAGTGCAGATTCTGATCAAACCGAAGTACTCAAGGCCTAATCTTCACACTCAGACAGATGAGTAAAAAGGCCCTTGAGTATAAGTGAGATGCATCTTTGTTTCATAGATCTGGAAAAGGCGTTTGACAGGGTCCCCTGGAGCAAACTTTGGGACTGTTTGGCAAGGAAGAACATTCCAGCACCTCTGATTCATGCTATACAGGGCTTCTACAAGCCTTGCAGAAATTATGTGAGGACAGCAAACCATAAGTTAGAAGAGTTCAGGACCACCACTGATGTAAGACAAAGTGATATCCTGTCACCTTACCTTTTCATACTCCTCATGGACGATGTCATCACGGCATGTAAGGAGATAACAAGAAAGTATTCAGTGGGGTACTGGAAAATGAGACAGGTCTGTATTTCAGAGCTGGCATTTGCTGATAATGTTGCCCTGATTGCTAAATCAGAGGCACATCTCCAATCCAACCTGCAAGTCTGGAAGAGAAGAGAAAAGACATCAGATTAAGCTGGGAGAACAGGTCCTGGAGCAGGTCGACCACTTTAAATACCTCGGAGCTACTATAGACCGAAAGGGAGGCATCAAAGAAGAGTTGGCCACTCGAAAAGCAGCAGCTGGGAGACTTTTTCAAGCCATAAATCGAGGATTCCTCGGCAAAAGAGAGGTTGGTAAAAAAGAACGAAGATGGCTGTATACCGCTCCACCTATGTCCCAGTCTTGACATATTGATGCGAGTCATGGGCAATGATTACAACCCGCAAAAGCCAGATCCAAACCTCAGAAATGAGATATCAGAGGAAGGTGGTTGAAGCAACAAGAAGAGACATGGTCCGCACCCAGACGATACGTCAAGGCCTAAAATCCCACCCCCTGCAGACCCAAGTAGAACAGTCCCAACAAAGATGATCTGGCCATGTCTGCAGAAGGGGAGAAGATCGGCTACCACGACAAGCACGGGAAACAAAGAGCCAGGGATCCAGACCCCCAGGACGACCCAATGTCCGCTGGGAGGACAACATTAGACAATCTTTGAAGGACCGAGGACTAGAATGGAACCAGGACAGGAGGAAGACAGCCGATAGGATAGTCTGGCGCTCTCTCTTCCAAACCTCTACACCTCACGGTAGAAGGGGAATGACTAAGTAAGTAAGGAAGGGGATGGAGCATACCGCACACCTCCCAACATTTGAGAGCTCCGACTCACCATTTCTTCTGAGCTTATCAGAGCTGAAATGAGCGCAAAAGGAGGATGTAACTTTAGCGCCCTGCTCTGAACAACGGCACAGGACGCATGCCTATACTTTGGATTGAACATTTTAGGAAGGAGTTCTGTTTAGAAGAACGAGACCTGGGACCCGACAAATCGTCGTGCCACTTCCTTTAAGACCTCAGATTATGAAAGCTGGACATGTATCGCCGTCAGAGATACATATATCTGTAGGGAAAATGATGCGGAATCTAAACGCACATCCCTTTTGCCAGGGCAAAGAGTGGACATTCGACAATACGTCCACAATTGTATCCACTGCCGGCCGAATAACCCAGTAGAGAGAAATGCGCGATCTGGTGTACAATAGAACGCATCAAAAAGTGACTGCCCAAGAGCTAGATATTCTACAAATCTCTTAGGAGAGAGGGTATGTGACAGAATGGGGTGACCCTTCTCGATCTCTGTTTCACTACAGCGGTATCAGTTACATTTTTGTACTGATTTTTATTGCGTGCTTTCAATTGTCGCACTTTCTTTCTCTGCTATGTGTAGCAGATATGTGGTATTTTCATTCTTACACTCCCTTCAGTATATTTCGTCTTGTCTGTTTACCTGCCCATCCCTGCTGAAGATAACAGACAAGTGATGCAATGTTGAAACGACAGGCATATTTTCGTGTTCTCAACCTCGGCCGCTACCGATTAACATGAAAATCGCCAGCGTATTTGTCTAATTGCTGATAAAGCCAGGGTGCGTGACAGATAAGAGATTACTTGTCTGGGTGACACGTTTTGGACAGACACGGATGACCTAATCGCTTCCTATCCAACTCGTTATGACAAGATTACTTTAGATAGTAATAATTTGTTACATCTGAAACACATTGTCGTTTGAGTTTACAGATGTATTGGTGAGTTCGCCTGCCAGGCAATCAGATGTTTTCATTCCATATATGGGAAAGGTGACCTCTGCACCACGCGTAAAAAATGTTTCATGTCGGGAATATTTTGAAACCCCCCCCCCCCCCCCCCACCCTTTTTTTCCCAACACACGTTTAAAATTGACTGGAGCTTTTGAGTAGCTCCGTAACAAATAGATGCAGGGTAGGACAGGCATATAACCTGACACGCTTCAGTGTTAAGACACTGTGAGACTCACGCTTGCCAAGACACAACCAGGCTTGCCAAGACACAACCAGACTTGCCAGAAGTTAGAATTCAGAATTTCCATTTATCAGGCCAGACTTTGTGGAACAATCTTGAAGGACTTACATAGCCCAGGAAACCCATTTTAATAAGGAAGGCTGAGGAATCTGAAACACACGGAATCAGAGAGGGAATTATCTTCTAAAAAGTAATGACCCCAAGAACATGTGTAAGAGGCCTAATCAAGTGCCTTAACTTCATTCATCTGAGCAAAAAGTCTGTGAGCCAGGATTGGCATAAGTTGTCATTTTACATTCTATATTTTTCATTACTAACATGTGAACTAATATGTATATATTGCCATACGAATATTAATATGTGAAAATCGCTAGTAGATGTTCAAGTCATTTGAGGCTGGCAACCTCAGCGTATAGAATGATGATTTCATGAACCACCACTGCAAGGGCTGGTGACTGCTTAATTGCTAGTTCCTAACAGAGAACTAAAAGCATCGGTAGTCCCAAGTTCCATATGGAGCAGGGAGGGAAAGATGAAAGAAATGATGTACATTCTAATTATAATACTTACAGTTTCAAACCAGTGTAAATGTCTATGTAAACATATTCACTTTAAAGTTAATGAAAGTTTCAAACTTTTCAATCAGTGTAAATGTAAATGAAAACAGATTCAGTTTATATTGTGAACCCTTTTCAAACAGTGGAGATGTAAATGTAAACATATTCTATCAGTACTTTTAACATTTTCATTTAAAAGTAAAGAAAGTTATCTCTAGAGGGATTAAGTTTAATTCTCATTGAGGGTAAATTCTGAGTTAAATGGGATGTTGGAATAAGAAAGGGGACACATAAGTATGTGTTGGGAAAACGCAATACTCAGGTGAGCGTTTCATTTCTATTCTTTTACCATAGTTGGTGGTGGTACCAGTGAAGGTATTAATCTCTGGAACAAAGTGAGGGTAGAAGGGGACTGATGTAGAAACGTGGGACCAGCTTGGCAGTTACTTCTTGACTGTACTTGAAACGTGCTGCACCTTTAATCTTGACCAGAGACGTGAGAACTTCAGTGACCTATCTGCACAGAACCCAGCAGCAGGAGCAGAAACTACTATTGGCGTCTAAGTGAAATGTATAAGCTGCCAAAGTGAACTCTTTTCATAAAACCTACTATCCTTCAATGATGAACATTTTCTTTTAAAGACTATTCAATTTTTTAAACTGTTAAAACTGAAGTGATTATTAAATTTTGTTATTTGTAATTATACAAATTTAACTTCGATTTAATCATATTAAAGGTACTGCATGTTTGTCTCAGTCAATTTACTAAACACACTCTAAACAGAGCTATACTAGAATAATAAGAATCCCACTGAGTAAATCAGAGGTGGCGGCTTAATGAGCTGAAAATAATAATTGCTTAATCCTTCACAAAAGTTGTCGGCAGATTATATAATTAACGTGCTCAGCCAATGCAGTATTGTTTTCGCTTTTCTGAATATCTTGTGAATCTCCCGTGGGATAGAAGCGTCATTAGCCTTCTATCTATATTTCTGCCAATAGTAATCTTGTGCACAGGTACACATCTTTGACGACCCACTTTAGATACTCTTGAATTTTGGCCACTATTGGACCACTACTGCAAAGCAGGAGAGGCAATACCGGCACACATACACTGATGGATCAGGAATAAATGCAACAGAAAATGGAGGTGGAGGTGTCTTTCTGACCTGAAGCACTGATGCACAGAAAAAGCTGTCAGTGGTAACAGGACGATTCTCAACTAACGTAAGAGCAGAGGCAGAGGCCTTGAAACTGCAGCAGAGGTTATAATGACAAAGGAAAGCACAGAGAGACAAGTTGCTTTCTTTACGGATTCACAGTCAGTAACTGCAACATTGAAAAGCCAAAATAATACAGACCTGGATGACCTCAAAATAGTGCTCCACAAACTATGTGAACGATTCAAAAGTGTTGTGTTTCCCATCTCATTGTAACATCACCGGCAATAAAGAAGCTCACAGATTGGCAAAGGAAGGTGGAAAGCTATCTCAGCCTGATGCAAGCATAACTTTCAAGGAGGCAAAGAGTCTTATCAGAATCATATACAGAAACAAATGGGATGTAGAACATTCAGGTCACACGCAAAATGATGCATACTACCAGCTCAACAGAAGATAACAAGTGGTAATCTTCAGCCTATGCACTGGCCACAACAGATTGAGATACCATCTATTCAACAAGCTAAAGATAGGAACTTGCCCAACATATGCGGAACAGAGAAAGCGCATATGGCCGACACTAGTACTATTCGTGGAAAAGCTCTACGAAGATACAAATAGCCTCGAACTGACTACTGCTTTCAAGCAGACGTCCGAGAGTGTACGAAGAAGAAGAATGATTGAGCTGACCGTGCCATTTGAATCCAGATTGGACAAGCAACACTCATTCAAAATGGCCAAGTTTAATGATTTGGTCTCGGACTTGAGACACGGCGAGCTCATTTCAAGGGGAATGTCTGTTGAGGCAGGTGCAACAGGTCTAGTGGCTGCCTCAGTGTATATGTCACAAAATGATTGGGTCAATCTCTTTTCCTCTCCGGCAGTATTTAGTTACATTTTTTGAGTGGACTAAATTACGTACTTGTCTGTGGTCTGCACATTTTCTTTCCCTGCTATCAAGCTGATAATTAGTACTTTCAAATCATCTTACACTCCTCTCAGTGATAAGTCGTCATGTCTGTTTGTTTACCCGTTCATCCCTGCTGGAAAAGGAGATGGATGAGAGAATATTAACTGACAATCATGTTGGAAAATTTCGGGTGAAGCAATCTTGATAAAGTTATATTTGGTGGTATTGTTTATCAGTTTAGCTCCACATTATAGAACATATTTAAAAATGCCTTTTACGTTGTTGTAGATTTTCAAAAGAACCCTATTTCTGCAGGCATACAAAGTACTGGCAATATTGGTGGCCAGTGAAGTGTTACATGTAACCAACCAGCTGGCAGTGTTTTAAAGGTACTTTCCAATGAACTGCGCAACCTTTGAATAGATCAAACTGCAACTGGAAAAGAGGAATTGTACCACAGGCATGGAAGGAAGCCATGCTGATACCTGTTCCAAAGAAAGACAAAGACCTTGCAGAACCAAATGGCTACAGACTAATCAGCCTACTTAGTTGTGTAGGTAAACTGATGGAGCACATGATAAATACCAGACTGATGTGGCACCTAGAAAAAAAAACACCTTCTAACCCCACACCAAGCAGGATTCAGACAACACAGATCCACTGAAGATCAGATCACCTATATAGCTTAGGAAATTGAAGATGCCTTTTGTTAAGAACCAGATTTACAGTTCTCTTTTAATGTCTAGGATTATTCTCAATTTTCATTCTGATCAAATGTTGGCTCAATGAATAAATATTATCCTTGAATTGCTATTCGTGTTCGAGTGTTTCTTTCCAACTTTCTTGTTTAAATCTGGCTTAGCCATTCCAATATAATCGTTTGTATTTTGATATGTATTTGTGTCTTTTTCTGTAAAGAACTCTCAACTTGATATAACGAATACAACTGATAAATCTGAAATCTCATACAGATTCTTCAGCGATATTGTTTGCACTTTGCAATGACTTTCTTTTATTCCACACATATAACTCTCATGAATCACAACATGCTCCAATGAACTTACTAAAAGGTACTCAGTGGTACGCATCGACTTCTTAAATTTTATATATCCTTTCTACACAAATTTCCTGCTTCGATAATTTTTTACGATACTTATAATAACATTGTTCCTGTGCATTTCTTATACATAATTTTCTGTGTCCACTAATCTCTTCTCATTATGGTCATTCTCGACCCAATACACTGTTCTATTACGATACAAGTAATAATTTATATCATGTGCCTTTCTTGCACATATATTTCTGTTGCTTTAATTTCTTCTCATTTTGGTCATTATCGACCTATTAAACTGTTCCATCACTTCGTAATATCCTGTATAGGTACTACTGACCTTGGAAACATCTTGAATTTCTTGAGAAATCATTTCTCTTTATATTCATAGCCATTTTGGCAAAATTAACACAGCGAGTAATATACTTACTTTCCAGTTCAATCCAGACTCATGAAATACACACAGAAATAGACTATGCTACACTTTGATAAGTGGACTTTGCCACATTTTCTGACACGTCTGTACGCTCTAAGGCGTGGACACAATCTCTTTTCGTCATCCCTAGATGCTCCCCTTAGTCATAGCTACCCATTCTAAGTTTATGCGTTTTGGTGAGGGACATCATGGTGCACAGCAATCCCTCTAAATATAACTTTATCAAGATTGCCCTGCCCCATGATGTGTTCTTCTTGCAATATTGTCTGTTATGTCATTTATTTATGCAAGGAACAGTGTAGGCGACAGGACTGCCCCTTGGGGGACACCCTGCTCCAATATAAACTTTCTACTAGTTTGTCCATGTAGCTGTACTCTGGCGGTTCTATTTTCAAGGTAGTGGTCAATCCATTTGTACATTGTCCCACACACTTCACTTCTTTGCAGCTTGGCTTTCAGCCCCTCTGTCCATATTTTGTCAAATGCTGTATCTAAATCTACCCAAACTATGACCGTATGCTTTTGCTCTTGAAAGGTGTTGAGAGCACCTATTAAAGAACTTGAAACGATTACATACCTTCAACTAATGGAGTTCAGAAGAGATAGCAGGGCCCAGAAACAATCCGAGAAATTCAGGAGACTACCAGACCACCCAATGTACCATAGAATAAATGGTCTTGGAAGGGGAAGACTCAAGCAAAGCAACTTTGTAGAAACAGCAGACACAATGATGAGAGCAAATCCCATAAATGCGATATAAACAGCTAAACTCATCTATAGTGCACACAAACTCCTAGCTTGGAAACAACATCGCTTCCTAGAAATAATAGAAAACATTCCTGGTATTGAGAGAAAGAAGAGCCAGACTGCAACAGAGAGATGAGTGATAACCACAGAAACACACAAAAAAATACCCAAGCAACACCTGGACCCATGCCTACACAGAGCAACTGATGCAACAGAAGATGGAGGCGGAGGAGTGTTGCTGAACTTAAGCACTGGTACATAAAAAGGGCTGTCAGTGGCAACAGGAAAATTCTCAAGAATCGTCAGAGCAGAGGCAGAGGCCTTGAAAACTGCAGCAGAGTTCCTAATGACAGAGGAAAGCACAGAGAGACATGTTGCTTTCTTTACAGATGTGCTGTTAGTAATTGCAACACTGAAGAGCCAGAAAAATGCAGATCTAGATGACCTAAGAGTAGTACTCCACAAATTGAGGCACCAATTCAAACAAGTTGTAGTACAGTGGATCCCATCTCATTGCAACATCTCTGGCAATGAAGAAGCTGAGAGCCTGGCAAAGGAAGGTAGAAAGCTACCTCAGCCTGATACAAGTATAACTTTTGAACAGGCAAAGAGTTTTATCAGAAGCAGATACAGGAACAAATGGGAAGCAGAATGTCCAGGCCACACAAAAAATGATGCATATTAACGGCTCAACAGAAGAGAACAAGTGACTTCAGACTCCGCATGGGCCACAACAGATTGAGATACCATCTATTCAACAAGCTAAAGGATAGGAACTACCGATCAGTGTGACTGTGGCACTGATAAAATGACTGCTGAACATCTACTTCAAAGTTGCCCAACATATGAGTAACAGAGAAAGCACATGTGGCCATCACCAGAACCATTCCTGGAAAAGCTCTATGGAGATAGAAATAGTCTAGAGCTGACCACTGCTTTCTTTGAATATACTCAAGTTGACGCCTGAGAATGTACACAGGAGAAGAAGAATATATCAGAACACCATTTGTATAGCTGCATTCACCTTCTGTATGCAACCACAGACCAAAATTTTGCCTTAGTTTAAAATGTAAGGCAATTCATCCAAATAAAATTTAACATTCTTGAAAAAAACATCAAAAGTCCTATTACTAGTATGTTAAATTTTGAAGTTTAACATGCAGAGCACGCAAGTAAATCTCCTGAAGTCACATAAAGAAGGTTTTAAGATGTGATGTTAACAATAACAGGGGAGCTGAAAATAATAAGTAATGAGGATTTTCGAGAGTAAGAAGGAGACAATCTAACTCAGAGGACTTTTAAGCGATGGTCTCCTGACCTTGTCCTTGAGTTTTTCATCTTCCTCTGTGGCCTTCATGAGGAAGCAAGAGCTTCCTGAGAGAGGCAAGTAAACTTAGAAAGCTTATTGGTATTAGAAGCAAGTAATACTCTTCTTTTGGACTTATAAAAGGAAAGTAGGATTTTGTTTTGACAACAGGAAAGGAATTTAACAATAAAGAGAGAAGATACCAGATGGTTTAACATCACGATCGGCAGAAGTCAACAATTAATGAAATTAATAAACAGCAACGGAGACAGAAAATTGTGGTATAATATAAACACCTATTGCAGTTGGTATGGTGCTTGAATGTGCAGCATTGTCTTTTTAATATATTTATTTTTTTTTTTTTTCAAAAAATTATTTTTGTTCAAACCCAATCACTGCTGGACCACTTAATTTTCATTCTGGAACCCATAAAGTTTACTTCTGCAATTTTAAAACCAAATTTTTCTGTTGAAACTAACAATTATTAAGGAAAGGATCCCATTACACGCCCATTGGGCATATTGGGAATAGTGTTAGGCCCATATATTATTGACCATCGGCACACAAGGGGTGATGTGGTCAGCATCACGCCGGCCACTATAACCTTCCCAGAGTTGCTATGGTACCCAATTCATGAAGCTGGGTCGACCTCGGAGCCATTTGCGGTCTAAAAAAAATCCCACCTCAACTGGGGATCAAACCATGGACTACCGAGGTAGGAAGCCAGTGCACTAACCACTGAGCTACTGCGGCTCCTAAAAATTATTAAACGTGTAGAAAAAACATTTTTTTTTTAAATATTTGTACCAATATTCCTGAAACAGGTTTGTGACATGGAAAATGATTGAGTCAGTTTGTTATAAAAGGTCAAAAGCAGAAAGCTGAAGGGAATTATATCAAGACAGCAACTAAACAAATGAAGTGTATTTTATCTTCAGCACTTAATCCAAATAAAAACTTTCAAAGAATATGTAAAAAGCTGTTAGAGCTAGCTACTGTCATTAAATTCCTCTTAAAAAATAATGATTGGTGAATTACAGAGATTATACTATGGAAATATAATCATAACTGATAAAATAATGTTGGTACAAGTTAACTGCTAGTTTTTTTAGGCCACAAACGGCTCCTGGGTCGACCCAGCCCCAAATGGGTATCAGAGCAACTCTGGGAAGGTTAAGGCGGCCGGGGTGATGCTGACCACATCACCCCTAGTGTGCTGACGGTCAAGAAAATATGGGCCTAACACCATATTCCCAATATGCCTCAATGGGCATGTAACGGGATCCTTACTGCTAGTGTCATATGGTGACACAATCTTGCATTTCCTTTGAGCTGTCAATGCAAGCTAAAACAAGAAATAATCATTGAACCATCTAAATCAACTTCTTCAATGATGGGACCACTGACACCAGATCCAGCACTACCTGCAGCGCCCAAACACCAAAGTTGGGCATACCACTGGCACCACCTCCCACTCCCTGGTACATTTTAGCAATGATAGCATTGCAGACACCTTCAATCTCCTTCTGATTGTGCTCAAACGCCTCCTGTTCTGCCAGCAGATTGGAATCAAGCCAGGTAATAACCTGCAATGTTCCCACAACAACAGTTTAACAAATAAACAGTTTAGATAACAAACAAATTATCTCGACTGGACTTGCTTTTATGAAATCAGTGCGGCCCAAACGGTTTCAGAAATATATTCTACATGAAATACTATTAGATGATGGGAGTAAGGGGGCACAACTCTTTAGTCACTAGCAACTTCTGTTAAAACGCAGTTCCCAGTTTGAAACTATGTTTAGTAAAACTGCTTCTATCTTGCAGAGTTGACATTTCTTTTAAATTTATTTCTCGCGCGCATGAGAGAAAGCACATATGTGAAAAGAGAGAGAGAGAGAGAGAAACGATATTATGTGAATAATGAGAAAAGAGATAAGCTAACTGTTATGTAACACAAGAAACCAACAATCACCTCATAGCTCTTATCAGTGATGATTTTCTTGTCTTCAGCACTAATTTTGTCCTTCAGTTTCTCATCTTCCACCATGGACTTCATGTGGAAGCAATAGCTCTCAAGAGCATTCTTGGCAGCAAGGAGGTTCTTCTGTTTCTCATCTTCATTTTTATATTTCTCTGCCTCATTAACCATTCTTTCAATCTTCTCCTTGGACAGACCACCTGCAGCGAAATTACATTATTGAAAAGTTGTTCAGCTTTGATGAGGCACAAAAATATGTAATACCAAATTTCTATCATAAACAACTTTCAAATTCACACTACATAAAACAGCGGTTGCACTTGTTCATAAATATGTCATATCATGACACAAGTATTTCTTTACAAATGTTGTGGTAATAATTCCATACCTCTCATTTTATATGTATGGTTCAGATGTTTTTGAAACAATGCGCTTGTTTAATTAACAAAGCTAATTTACATTCTTGACATTTTTAAAATAATGCAGTAAAATTTCCCCCTTTCTCCCACCTGTTTGGCTGGCAGTATAGTAATGTATGGAGGCGTATGATGCAACAAAGAGAAAGCCAAAAGGAGTCTGTGTTACTGACTAACCTTCTTTCTTCTAGGAGAACTTCCAGATTTGGCACCTGGAATGTTCGGACATTAAACGAACAAGGGAAAGTGGCACAAGTAGCAGCAGAAATGAGGGAATATAAAATCGAGGTTCTGGGACTGTGTGAAACAAAGTAGAAGCAGAGGTAGACCAAGAAACACATGGAGAAGAGAGCTGGAAACAGAGGTGAAAATGATAAGGAGAACGTGGAAAGAACTTGAGATGATGGCACGTGACAAGAGGACTTGGCATGTGTTTGTTGAAGGCCTATGCTCCTTTGGGAGTGGAGGGTTATGAATGAATGAATAGTAATGTATGATGCCTGCTGATGTAATATGCAATATAACAGTACCGCTTACCACTTTCTTAATTTCCTTACCAAAACTTTCCTTGGTGTATGTTACTGTAGCCTCCTTCCTCTATCCACCATGAACACTATTTTGGGTAAGCAGAACTTACCAGTCGTCAACTAAGAGTTAGCAATTACATTCTATTTTAACTGCACAATGGTTATTTTAGATGTCTTTTCCGTTGTTCTTTTTTTTATAACCAGTTTATTTTCTTTATTAATGAATAAAGTCAATGAAGAATGGCACTCATAAATGAAAAATTTATTTTGTGATGCAGACAGTTATGGCTTTCCACTCTGTCAGTACCAATTACATTCTTATGGTCAAAATATTTTTCAATTTACATGTCATTTCAAACATTCTTCAACATTAACACCCATGTACAATCAAAGGTGGGTGCACAACATGAGAATATGCAAGTACTAAATGTACCTTTGTCATTGGTAATTGTGATCTTGTTTTCCTTGCCCGTGCTTTTATCAGATGTAGATACGTTCAGTATACCATTGGCATTAATTTTAAAGGTCACCTCAATCTGGGGCACACCATGAGGTGCTGGAGGAATGCCAGTCAACTCAAATTTACCAAGCAAATTGTTGCCCTTTGTGATTGCACGTTCTCCTTCGTATACCTGAAAGAAGAAAATCAGACTGAAACATGGACAGCAACATTACTGAACAGTGGACAGTCTTTATTATTTTGCAAGGAATTTCTTCCACAACTGTGTTGTGTATTATAGTACTTGATGTATTTCTAGTCACCTTGTCAGGCAATCTTCCAATTTCCAGTTTCTCTTACTTACTTAGTCATTCCTCTTCTACAGTGAGGTGTAGAGGTTTGGAAGAGAGAGCGCCATACTTATCCTATCGGCTGTCTTCCTCCTGGCCTGATTCCAATCTAGTCTTCAGTCCTTCAAAGATTGTCTAATGTTGTCCTCTCAGCGGACTCTCGGTCGTCCTGGAGGTCTGGATCCATGGCTATTAGTTTCCCCATGCTTGTCGTGGTAGCAGATCTTCTCTCATTCTGCACACATGGCCAAACCATCTTAGTTGGGACTGTTCTACTTGGGTCTGCAGGGGTTGGGTTTTTAGGCCTTTACGTATCGTTTAATTGCGGACCATGTCTCTTATTGTTACTTCAACCACCTTCCTCAGATACCCCATTTCTGAGGTTTGGATCTGGCATTTGTGGGTTTCTCTTTTGCCATCAATATTTTTTCATCGCCACGTTTTCTCAGATTATCCTCTTTAAGCATTGATCAATCGAACAGCCTTTTGTTATTTAGTCTTACCTGCAACAGCACGTCTCATGCCAAGCCACAAAGCATAGTTAGCCATCTTTCTCTTCTGTAGGCAGTTCTGTTACTTCTTTTACCATTCCAGTCTCATACATCCCATTTCTGTTCTTTGTTTCTATATGTTACTACTTCTTTCTATTTTTTTTTCTAACTTTGCTTTCAAATACACGCCCAATTTAGATCAAATGCCTTCTACTTATCTGTAATTATGATTAATAGCTCTTCTCACACATCCTTCATTAGTTGTTTTAGTGTCATTCTTAATATTCTTGTGATAAATCACATCTATGTTATTTCCAATGATTTTACTTGTTTGACTGTTCAATGTCCAGGGCTCACACACAAATTTAACCCTACAGACTTTTTTTCCTTGTGTTTAACAAAATCTTCATATCACAGAATCTTTTTGCTTGCCATATTTCGTTCTTATTCTCATTTATGGACTTTTTATCTGACAGTAGCAATGTGCCTAAGTAATTTTTTTTTAAATTGTATTCTATTTACTAATTTTCTGTACACTTGTGGTCTTCCACTTGGTGATAACCAGGGCTGGTATTTAAAAAAAATTTATTCAGAACAAAGCTTTTGTTTTTCTACTACTACATCTAACTTTCTGTGAGCCTATTATTTTCTAAAATTAATACTGTACCATCAGCTAAGTTCATTAAAAAAATGCTAAAGCACGCTGACAACCAAACAAACAAACTTTATTTTCAAAGGGTTAAGAACTGGGCATGTAGGCCCGTCTGACATTCTGCCCTTCTTCTCTCTTTCATCATGTATACTGTATCCTTTCGTCCTCACATTTACTTTAAGCATTATTTACCAAGTGAAAAGCAGACACCCCTAGGCATCAACTTTATGCACTATCATAAAACCTGCAGTCATATGGAGAATAATGAAACACTATAGAACTGAAAAATCTGTCAAGATCACCCAAGACTAAGAGGTCCAGAACTGTCCTGAAAGGTCAACTCTCATGACCTTATACAACACACAGTGGCATGAGACAACTTTCAAATAAACTTCAAGACAAAGCAGAAAAAAGACCAGGCAATGAGAACATTTGATAAACAGATCCACTTAAGAGCAGGGGTTCAGAAAACAACATACGCAGGACATATTAACATGAGAAGCAAACCCAGAATGCAAAACAAAAAGTTAAGAATACAACATACTGAATGTTACATTTCACAGATGACCAAAGTCTAATGTATGAGGATGAGACCTAATTACAAAAACATACTGATTCACTTAATTCAACCTGTGGAACCATTTTCACAGAAAATGGACGACTTGACAGAGAAATTGAAACAAGATGTCAAAAAAGTTACCACTGCACAAACATTAGAATATCAGTATGGAAACTAAACAACAGCTGATAAATAATACATCCTTAATAACTCATTGCTATCAGTATCAAACATGGTCCACTGACCAAAACACAGGAAGGGAAAATCCCATCCTCTGAGATGAGATGTTTAAGAAAAGCCTTTAATGTTACCAGGACAGATAGAATGAGAATTGATGACTTCAGAAAAATTACAGGAACAACATTTTGCATCAAGTATATAGAGAGACAGAAAATCAAGAGGTTTGACCATCTCATGAGACTAGAGCCCAATAAATTGCCATTATGTTAATACAAAAGCAGATGATCTAGATTCAGAGCATGGGGAAGACCAAGAGACAGATGGGTAGACAACATCACAGACATCCTACAACATCACAGACATCCTACAACATCACAGACATCCTACAACATCACAGACATCCTACAACAATGCAGGCTCACAGCAGCCAAGATAACACACTTTGCTCAAGAAAGTAAACTTCAGCTCCCCACTACACATCATTGCAATAGTGGAAGGAAACAGTAAAGTAAGAATATTACAGATGACAGCACATTACTAGGGGTTATAAAATGATAACATCTGACAACTAAACATACTGTCACAGAGCTTGTGCTCCATCCCATCCACCAACACTGACCTGAATGAGTAGACCAGATTGGTTATCTGAGTAAGTGATGCAAGTCTCAGTCTGCTTGGTTGGAATTATGGTATTTCTCTTGATCAGCGCAGTCATCACACCACCAGCTGTTTCAATGCCCAGAGACAAAGGAGTCACATCCAACAACAGAAGGTCTTGCACTTCTTCAGATTTGTCACCATGAAGTATGGCAGCTTGAACATCTTAGAGGATAAAAATAAACCATTACATTAAATGATAGAGGAAATAAGTTGACTGAAAACAAAGTGTTGAGCCACCTAACTTGCACACATAACAGCAGAACTAGTTAAGATCACAAGTCATAAATGAGCACTCCATTGGACTGTAACAATTACTGTTCACAACTTATATACAATACCATTAAAATATCATTAGTAAAGAAACCACACTCTCTCACCTGCTCCATATGTTACAGCTTCATCAGGGTTAATGCTTTTATTAAGCTCCTTGCCATTGAAGAAATCCTGAAGCAGCTTCTGGATCTTTGGAATATGTGTGGACCCTCCCACTAACACTATCTCATGGATCTGTGCTTTATCCAGTTAGGCATCACGCATGGCTTTCTCTATTGGTTCAAGAGTGTCACAGAAGAGGTCAGCATTGAGCTCTTCAAAACAAGCTCTGGTGATGCGTGTGTAGAAATCTATGCCCTCATACAGGGAATCTATTTCAATGTTGACCTGACAATACAAACTGACAAAGAACAATTCAGTACTTGTGGTGTAGATGGTATCTCAATCTGTTGTGTCCAGACCTTAGATTGCTGATGATATGCCTCATTTTTTAAATGGCCTGGGTTAGCCCGGGTGCTCTCTTTCCCATTTGGACTTGAATGCTACCAGCCTGATAACAGCTGAACATCTGCTGCAGTTCTGCCCAACATACAGCAATGGACGGAGCAGCATATGGCAACAACCCACTTTTCTCCACGAAAAATAGTTTGGAGATGTTAGGGACCTTTAGCTGACTACTGCCTGTATTAGAGTCATTAATGTGGAAGTCTGAAGGCAAACAAGGAAGCAGAAGAAGAAGAAGAAGAATTCAACAATGCAGAACTGGCTTTTCTATTTAGGACATCACATAGCATTTAATCTGTCTTACAAAAAGGACTAGTGTTGTAAACTAAAGCCACTTACTACCTGCAAGTACAGATATTGCCTAGTGTTCAATTACAAAACTGTCATCATTATCATTATCATCATCACCACCCTTCAGTTCCCCATGGAGCACATGCCTTCCACAAACTTATGCCAAGTAGTCTGGTCACACGCCATCAGCTCAAGGTCTACCTCATCATTTTCACTTCTGTCTCCAGCTCTCTTCTCCTGCAGTCGTGTGGCCTACCTCTACTTCTTTTACATTGGGGATTCCAGAACAAGGACTGCCTTGTAATTCTAATAAGTTTCTGTCAATGTGCATCCTATCCATTACCAGCATCCTCTTCTCATCTCTTGTTCCATCATCATTATCATCATCATTCCTTTTCATTCCCTGTGGAACATAGGGCAGAAACAGTTGCTCTCCATCAATTTCTATTCTGGGCTGTCTTTTTCAGCTGTGCCCAAGTCATTCCAATTTCCCTAGCCTCCTCTTCAACAGTTCTTCTCCAAGTTCTCTTTGGCCTCCCCACTCTTCTTTTCCTCTGTGGGTTCCAGTCAAGGGCAACTCTGGCTATGCTTGATTTTTCTCTTCTGAGTGTATGTCCTAATCATCCCCACTTTCTTACCATAGTTTCTGTTTGTATTGGCTGTTGCCCGCATCTTTTCCTTAGCTCTATATGTGTTATTACATCTGGCCACCTTATACGGAGGATCCGTCGGAGACATCTATTTACAAATATCTGTTGCTTGGAGGTGATACTCTTTGAGACATGCCATGTCTCTGAGCCATACAGCAGGACTGACTTCACATTTGAGTTAAAGATTCTAATTTTGTTCTCTCTGGATATAGCTGAGGAGTTCCATATTGGTCGAAGGGCATAAAAGTGCATCTGGCTTTATTTATCTTTGAGCAAACGTCACCAACTGTTCCCCCTCCTTTGTCAATGTTACTCCCCAGATATGTAAAGCTTTCTACTTCTTCAATGACTTGATCATTGATCTTCATCGAGTCCATCTGCCTATTATTTATTCTCATTTCCTTTGTTTTATTTACATTTATGTGTAGTCCCATCTTTGCTGCTTCTGTTACTAATCTATTTGTTTTCTCCTGCATATCTTGCTGTCTATGTGACAGAAGGCACAAATCATTTGCAAAGTCTAGATCCTCCAGTTATTTGTCAAATGTCCACTGTATTCCAGTTTTCTCTCCCTCTGTTGTCTGTCTCATAACCCAGTCTATGACCATGAGAAAAATTGTTGGTGATAGCAGACATCCCTGTCTGACTCCACTTTGTACTGTGAAGGGCTCTGATAGTTTTTCTTTGTGTACTACTTTACATGAGGCCTCCTGGAAGAAATCTTGGATGATTTTAATGAATTTCTCTGGGATTCCATAATGTCTCAGGATTTTCCATATCACAGTACGGTCTTAACTGCCAAAAGCCTTTTCGAAGTACACAAAATTTACATACAAGGGGGCCTGCCACTCATTCGTTCGTTCATTATGATCCCCACGGGTTCGAGTTATTCACTCTTTTACCCTTGCAACAAAATTTGGGGTATTGGTTTTGGGCTTCCTTGCAACCCCAGAGAACTTCCCCGACTCAGCGGGCGCAGCTGGTGGAGGTCACACCAGACCCACTAACTGGCGAGTGTGCAATGCCATGAGAAGGATGGTTCTCTACCCTGCAAAAGGGGTCATTCTGAGGCGGTGGCACAGCCACCGATGCATGGCTTAATCTTTGGGACAAGTGACCACTGGCAGGATCAGCCAGATAACTGTTCAGACATTGTGAGAGCGGGGCCTTTTTCGAGACCGTTGTCGAGCCATGATACGGAGATGCTATGGCATGCTCACATCACAACCGGGGCTGCAATTTACGGATACAGGAGCCAAACACACACGAAACCACTGCCTCGCTAACTGATGAACTGGGAGGGCCCGTTACCGGGATCACCCCGCGCAGTCTTTTGAGACAGTGACCGTCAGCGCTCGCGAGCTGGGAAACGAAAATACTAACCAGACCTGCCACTCATTTGATTGTTCTATGATGATTCTGAGTGTTGCTATGTGGTCTGTACATGATCTTCCTGCACGAAATCCTGCCTGTTCTTCTCTAAGTTTGTTATCCACCGCCTTCTTAATACGGTCCATCAAAACTCTGGTCAATAAATTTGTTCCAGCCGCTGATTGTAGTCTTATACCCCTCCAGTTGCTACATACAGTCAGGTATCCTTTCTTCGCAGCTTGATAATGTGGCCTTCCTTCCAGCTCTTTGGGATGGCCTCTTTTTCCCAGATTTTCTTGAAGAGCTGGTGTAGCAACTCTGTAGTGTATGGTATATCTGCCTTCAGGGCTTCTTGTGGTATTCCATCTGGTCCTGCGGCCTTCCCATTTTTAAGCTGTTTTATTGCCCGAGAGATCTCTTGTTCGACTAGCCCTTAATTACAAAACTGTACAACAACAACAACAACAACAAAGATAAAAAATACCTGTACAGATGAAGACAGAGTTCTCTTAGCCCTTTCACAAGCTGTCCTGAGACAACAGACGGCTCATTTGTTGTCACTTATATCCTTCTTGTGTTTGCGCTTGAATTCCTGAATGAAGTGGGTAACCATACGGTTGTCAAAATCTTCACCTCCCAGATGGGAGTCACCAGCAGTTGACTTCACCTCCAAGATTTTATCTTCAATAGTAAGTATGAACACGTCAAAGAAACCAGCACCCAAGTCAAAAATGAGAACATTGTGTTCACCACCAACCTGCGAAAAATTAATAATCTGTCAGGTGGTCGGAATGGCTAAGAGGTGTGGCGTCCGCCTTGAATTCTAGAGGTACTAGGTTCTATTCCCAGTTGAGGGAATATAATTTATGGAAATTTTTTTCAGAACCAGTGATCCTAATGATGTCTTACTCCCCCTTGGTCTCCTGGGTAGTGAGATCGGATGCCTAACCTTCTCGAATAAGGGCGAAAATAGGAGGTCCTGTGTGCAAGTTGCGCACATTAAAAATCCCATGGCAGTTGAAAATCTTAAAGAGTAGGATCCCGTTACATGCCCATTGAGGCATATTGGGAATATGGTGTAAAGCAAATATTTTCTTGACCATCAGCACACTAGGGGTGATGTGGTCAGTATCACGCCGGCCGCCTTAACTTTCCAAGAGTTGCTCAGGTACCCAATTCATGAGGCTGGGTCGACCCCGGAACCGTTTGCGGTCTAAAAAAATCCCACCTTAACTGGGGATCGAACCATGGACCATCGAGCTAGGAAGCCAGTGCACTAACCACTGTGCTACTGTATAATGAGTAGGCTAAATTTTAAAAAATCAGAAACCTACCCACCACAAAAATATTTATAGAATGTATGATTCCTATATACACACATTGGAATTCTCTTCGGTGCTACGGAGTTCGTGCACTGTGCTGAGATCCTCCTTGTGTGATCTAAGGGAGGAGATCGGAGCACTGATGGAGTTGTCCATGTGCAATGAAGATAGTCCTTCAAACCAAAGCAAACATGGAAGCAAGTACTTGTCACATTACTTTTAAATATTAAACTGTTAACTTTGCTGATACAGTAACCAATTGACAAAAAGATTGCACCTTCTGATCCAAACCATAGGCTATTGCAGCTGCTGTTGGCTCAGTGATGATCCTCAGAACATTGAGACCAGATATTGTACCAGCATCTTTTGTGGCCTGATGCTGAGAGTCATTAAATTTGGCCGGGACTGTCACGATGGCATCTGTTACAGTCTGAAAGAACATGGCAATGAAGAGTAAATCCTGTGTGTGATAAATAAGCTGGACTGTAACAATAAAGTTTTAACGGTCATGGAACAATGCAGCAGGACAATACCCAGTCTGAGTGAGATATTCATGAAACTCAGCTACTCAAGTTTGTCTGTACCAAATAATATGGTTGCATATTTGTAAAACAGAAATTTATATTCATCCACTATTAAGTTTCATAATGAGTGGAAAGAACTGAAAGCGAAAATGAGTACGCTAATTCCAGTGAAGACATCCTAGCTGGTTACTCCTGAAGATACAACATGAAGATTAGTCCATAAAGTCATAAACTATGAAGACTAGCAGATCACCAGTCCCACTTAACATACAAGTCAACAACATCAGGCTTAAACAGGTTCCACAGTTCAAATACCTAGGAAGCGTTCTCACAGAAAATGGAAGAATTGGCACAGAAATTGAAACGAGATGTCAAAACTGTCACCACTACATAAACGTTCAAATATCAGTATGGAAACTCAACAACAGCTGATAAATACTAATATTCTTACAAAATCTTTGTTATCACTGTCAAACACGGTCCCTGGTCAAAGCATAGTAGAGGACAATCACATTCAGTGAGATGAGTTCTTAAGATTGTTTTGGTTTCAAGGACTATCTTCATTGCACACGGACAGCTCCATCAGTGCTCCGATCTCCTCTCTTAGATCACACAAGGAGGATCTCAGTACAGTGCACGAACTTCGTAGAACCGGCGAGAATCTCAATGTGTGATAACAGGAATCATACATTCTATAAATATTTTTGTGGTGGGTAGGTTTCTAATTTTTAAATTTTGTCAGGGCAGCGGCCTAATAGGCCTACTCTCTACCATTTCCAACTGCCGAGGAATTTTTAACATGCGCAACTTGCACCTCCTATTTTTTCGCCCTTATCCAAGAAGGCTAGGCATCCGATCTCACCACCCATCAAGTATATTGACAGACAGAAAATTGATCTGGTCATCTCATGAAAATGGAGCCCGATAAATTACCATGTGCCTACAATAGCAGAAGATCACATGCTTCAGCTCCCTGCTACGCTTGACATCACGAGTGGAAAAACAAAATAAGGTATCTTAACAGGACCTTTTGTTGTGTTTTTTGTTTTTTTCAATAAACCTTGCACACCGGCCGTGAGAATAATCAGTAGGTACAGTCATTTACATCTGATCCTGGTTCATATTGCAAAAATGTTGAAAACAAATTTGCAGTTTCTACTTCCTCATGTAATCCTGTGTCCAAGTGTTATCCAGACATTTTAAAAAAAAACATCCTCAGAACATGAAGTATTACATTTAAGCAGAAACTGAAATTTTATCACATTCATCGTTAACAACGAAAACAGTTCTCACAAATGGACACACCCTTCTCTTAAAATTAGGAGATTCCATGAGCTGCAGTTTTATCTTCTGTGCCTGTAAAATTAAAATGTACATTACAGTTATTCAGTTAGGACATTTTTGTATGATTGCAGTAAACTAACCTTCCCCAAGTATGCCTCTGCAGTTTCCTTCATTTTAGTGAGCACCATTGAAGAGATTTCTTCTGGGAAGAATGTTCTCTTTTCTCCTTTGTACTCAACTTTAATGTTAGGCTTGCCACCTTCATTAATCACTTGAAAGGGCCAATGCTTCATGTCTGCAGCTACAGTAGGGTCATCAAAACGACATCCAATCAACCTCTTGGCATCTGAAGCAATCATTCAAATTTCTTAAAGCACTTCAAATCATTGTTCACCTGCATGCTTCACAATCAACAATTTAATGCGGTCATTAAAAGCGTCTGTAATATACACATCGTAATAAATACAAAAACTGCTAACTTGACTGCATACATGGATAAAATTAACTTGAACATAAAAGGAAAAATTAGGTATTAAAAGACAAGATTTTCTAATAGCGAGCTGTTCTAAGGTAACTGGATGCAATACATTTCATCAGGTCATGAGACCAGCAAAGTAAATTACCTACTAACTTTTTTTAAAATACAGGTTTACAGGAGAAGCAGCTGCACATTCCAGACATGGCTGAGATCATGTGACCAGTATGTTCTACCATTAATCCTCCAATGCTGTTTCCTATGTATAGGCTGTAAACATGAACTTTCTTTTTAGGAAAACATGACTCAGCAGCAGCAACCACAAAAACTGACAATAAAATGACATCAATCAGCAACTGTGAATACTGACATCAAGTTATCTTGCCAGTCAAGGAGCAACAACAACAAAACATCAAGTGATGTTTTAAACATAACAAAATGGCTATCTAATGTCAAAAGAAGTGAAGACAGAAGTAAAAGTCTGTACACTGAACAAAAAGTTCTATGGTATTAATATAAGAGATGACCCCATCATAATGTAAGCAAATCAAAGATAATGAACAACATCATCACTAGAGACGTGGTTTTACAGAAGAATTCAATGGACAGCAAAAGTTTCTTGGCCATGTCCTTCTTCTTCTTCCACTCTCAGACGTCGTCCACTTGAATGTTTTTAAACAAAGCAGTAGCCAGTTTGAGGATACAGTTGACATTCAAAAATCCGGCCATCGATATCCAGTTCCTTCAGTTTTCCGGAATGGATTTCGAAGCGCATTTTTTAATTTACCTCGTTGGCGCGCCACTGTTTTCTGGAGCCGTTTATGTTTTGATGCAGCTGTTGGGTCTTGCTTGCATGTGTTAACAGGCATTCCTGCTCATTCCTTCTCATTTATTTGCTGCTGTATAGCCCCATTATGGATTCAGCAAATAAAAGAAGTGGTGTAAAACGTAAACATTTAATTTTCTTTCTTTAAAGGACTGTACAGGTAGTCATTTTCTGTTAAATATATACAGCATATATAACCCAAAAAAATCTGGCATTTTCAACAATCCGGCACTCCTCAGGTCCGGAGGTTGCCGGATTTTTGAATGTCAACTGTATTTGAATCTCTGTAGAGCCTTTCCATGAATTGTACTGGCGTTGGCTATATGCGCTTTCCTAAAAGGTGATGTCATAAAAGAGGCACTTATGAGCATGTTACCTGACAGGAAAGAACAAACTGATAATAGGCAAAACTGGCTAAAAGCTGAGGATGATGAAGATCTTGGACAGTTAAAGGATGACTGATGTTACTGGACAGCTAAATAGAGGATGACAAAAGATGCTGGACAGTTAAACAGAATATGATAGAAGTTGCTGGACAGTTAAACAGAGGATGACAGAATATACTAGACAGCTAAATAGAGAATAACATAAGATACTAGACAGTTAAATAGAGGATGCCAGAAGATCTGGACAGTTAAACAGAGGATGACAGAATATACTAGACAGCTAAATAGAGGATGACAGAATATACTGGACAGCTAAATAGAGGATGACAGAACATACTAGACAGTTAAATAAAGGATGACAGTAGATACTGGACAGTTAAATAGAGGATGACCAAAGATAGTGGACAGTTAAATAGAGGATGACAGAAGATAGTTAACAAAGGATTACAGTAATAAAGAATGATGGAAGATGCTGAAGAGTTAACAAAATATCATGGAAAAGGTCAATACAACTGTTGGAACAGGTGACAAAAAGATGAGACGAGACATGATTGCCTACACCAATCAGTATGGCATTTAGAGAAGCTGAAAGAGCAAACATGTTTGACATCTGTGAGTGCCTTGTTATCAACATTCTACTCTATCAATGACCAAAAATGTCTAACTGCAGAATAATTAAGTTGAATATGGCAGAGACAAACTAGCCAACCCTATGTTAGGCAAACTGTCTTAATACAACTGTTATACCCTATACATAACTACACTACAAATTTGGGTTCTGTGAACTGCATATTAAGTACAAAGAACAACTAAAACAAACAGTATTACTCTTATAAATCAATTCTCAGAAGTGCTAAATTAGTACTGTATTTGGGAGCCGCGCTAGCGTAGTGGTTAGAACACCGCTCTGGCGACCGGGTGATACAGGATCAAACCCGGGCGACGGCATTTGAGGATTTTTCGTCGACCGGGATTTGGACTGGATTAACTCGAGACCTGGCGAGAACATTTGAAGCAGTGTCGTCGACCAGGGACTGGCGGCTCCTGAGCCGACCCAGCTGCAATGGGTACCTCCGAAATCGGCGAGTATTTGCCTGAATGGCGAGGGACACCTGTCTCTGTACAAGAAATAAAGGGATACTCACGTAAAATCAATGTCAGGTTAGACATAAATAATAACCTGAGATTTCGCCTCGAGTATTAGCGGGCGTACGCAAAAAAAAAAAAAAAAAAAGTACTGTATTTAAAGATTAGTAACTTACCAAAGCAAGCAAACAGCAGAAGTCATGAATATGGATTAGACATTAACATTGAGAAAACAAAAACTATGATAATTAGCAAAGCAATGGAGAAAATCCTGGAACAAGTATAGAGTTTCTCATATCATGGTCATATAATAACAGATGATGGCAGAAGTGAAACAGAAATCAAGAAGACAATAGGAATAGCTACATTCAACAACATGAGACAGATACTAACATCTAAACAACATGAGACAAATACTAACATCTAAACAACATGAGACAAATACTAAAATCTAAACAACATAAGACAGATACTAACATCTAAACAACATGAGACAGATACTAACATCTAAACAACATGAGACAGATACTAACATCTAAACAACATGAGACAGATACTAACATCTAAACAATTAACTCACAAATTTAAACTGAGAATCATCAAATGCTATATATATATTCTTCATTACTGTATGAACAATGAACAAGCAATCAGAAGAAAGAATTAAGGCCCTTGAGATGTGGATATTTAGAAGAATTGGTGCACGTCTGATGGAAAGAGAAGGAAACAAATAAAAAGGCCATAGAAAACCAGGAATGAAAAGAGAATTAAATGAAGGAGATCAAAGTTAGACAGCTAAAATATTTTGGGATGTAAAAAGACATAACACCTTACTGAAAACCATAACAGTAGGCAGAGTTGAAGGCAAATGTGCAAAAGGAAGACAGTACAATAAGTGGGAAGAAAACATAAAGAGATGTACAGATAAGAGTCTATCAGAGTGCACCATCAAGACAAGAGTCTATCAGAGTGCACCATCAAGACAAGAGTCTATCAGAGTGCACCATCAAGACAAGAGTCTATCAGAGTGCACCATCAAGACAAGAGTCTATCAGAGTGCACCATCAAGATAAGAGTCTATCAGAGTGCACCATCAAGACAAGAGTCTATCAGAGTGCACCATCAAGACAAGAGTCTATCAGAGTGCACCATCAAGACAAGTCTATCAGAGTGCACCATCAAGACAAGAGTCTATCAGAGTGCACCATCAAGATAAGAGTCTATCAGAGTGCACCATCAAGACAAGAAACAGAAGACATTGGAGATCCATTGCAGCCAACCATCCATGTGAAGATGGCACCCGATGATGATGAACTTACCAAAGACAGTGTTTTCAGGATTCATGGCCACTTGGTTTTTAGCAGCATCTCCGATCAGGCGTTCATTGTCTGTGAAAGCAACATAACTTAGGGTGGTCCTATTACCTTGATTGTTGGCAATAATCTCAACTTTACCATGCTGAAACACGCCTACACAAGAGTAGGTTGTTCCCAAATCAATTCCAACTGCAGGAGCTTTGGCCATCTCTTATATTGTTGTTGAAGAAACAATGTAGCATCTTAGCCATTACAGTTATCATACATGTGCCCATCTGCCTGGGATTTCAGCTGCCAGTTGGCATCTGCACACTTCAACACAGAAACATTTGCATATGGATACAATGACATGATGGTTGAATCACAGGTCACTGTACACTTGCTATCCCTGTCACACACAAGGTAAGGTTTAGGTAAACATTATTTGTTTATATTTCAATTTTGTCTGTAATGTGTGGTAGTAAATTAAGAGTGCTATTAAGTGTTTATGATTTAAATGTGACAAATAGTTGAGCTTGAGCTCTTTTTATCACCTTTAAATAGGCATGCTCTAGGCAAATCATTGTGAGTATGAACTAAGCACAATTTGTAATCATAAATTTGTCATTCACTAAAGTAGAATTCAGCACCAAGCATTACGTACAGTAGCAGATGCAATCAGATCAACATAAAGGGGTGCTTTGAAGGTGGCCTTAGGAATTCTAACTTTGGAATTTCTGAGAAAGGAACTAAGACTAAATTACATGACCAAAATTATGTTGGACAAGACTCCTCCAGCCTGTCCAGCGTTTGTCAGGTGGCAACTAACAGCTCAGAACAGGTTCATGAATAATAGTGGATACCCAATACGGTGGAGATGCATGGAGAAATTAGTACTACTGGATCCCCTAAATCCATCAATTAATAACAGTAGTATATACTTGCCAATGGTACCACCCCTGGGAGCTTAGGAAGCCAGACACAGATTACCACCAGGCAGACAATATTACTAAAACAACTGATATAAACTATAAAAAAAAAAAACCAGGAAATATATAGAACAGATATCAAAGGATAGTATTACAGTGTACATGGATGGATCTAAAGGAAAAGATAATGAACTGGGGACATGAGTTTATATTCCCATGTGGTAAATGCTGAAAAGATATAGTATAACAGTTATACATCTATTTTCACAGCACGGATGTTGCAGTGCTGAAGGTTATATAAATCTTCTCTAACAGGCCTCCTCATAAATTGACAGTATTAACAGACTCAGTTTCAGCTATTCAAGCTATAAGAAATGTATGATAATGCAGTAGACCTGATATAGCAGAAGAGATATTACTGGCAAATATTTACCTATACTCTAGAGAAGCATTTCTCAAACATTTTGGTCTCAGGACCCCTTTACACTTTTAGAAATTACTGAGGACCCCAAAGAGCTTATGTTTATGTGGGATATATCAATCGATATTTACCGTATTAACATTAAAACTGAAATATTTACTTATTAGAGGCGGAAAATTTTTAGGCCACAAACGGCTCCTGGGTCGACCCAGCCCCAAATGGGTACCAGAGCTACTCTGGGAAGGTTAAGGCGGCCGGCGTGATGCCGACCACATCACCCCTCGTGTGCCGACGGTCAAGATAATATGGGCCTAACACCATATTCCCAATATGCCTCAATGGGCGTGTAACGGGTTCCTTTACCTTTTTTTTTTTTTTATTATGAAAGTGACCCCCTGAAAGGGTCTCGAGGACTCCCAGGGCTACGCGCACCACACTTTGAGAACCGCTGCTCTAGAGGATGTTCTGTTCTAATAGCTTGGGTACCTTCACATGTCAAGTCAGTCCTATTGTATGGCTCTGAGACATGGAGAGCAACAAAAACAACAACCAAAATGCTACAGACTTTTATAAACGGGTGCTTGCGTAAATGGTATGACAAAGTCACAAATGTGGAATTGATGACAAGAACCAGACAAGTGCCAGTGGAACAAGAGTTGAGAAGAAGATACTGGCGATGGATAGGGCATACATTGAGGAGACCTGTTGATAGCATTACAAGGCAATCCTTGTTCTGGAATCCACAGGGAAAGAGAGGCAGAGGTAGACCAAAAAACACATGGAGAAGAGAACTGGAAACAGAGGTGAAAATGATGAGGAAAACATGGAAAGAACTTGAGCGGATGGCATAGGACAGGAAGACTTGGCATGTGTTTGTTGAAGGCCTATGCTCCTCGGGGAGCTAAAGGGTATGGATGATGACCTTCACATGTTGGCATTGAAGGAAATGAAAAGGCGGATAAAGTTAAGAAAAGTAAATCTAATAAAAAAACAAATAAATGTGAGGATGAGTAAAACAGAGATGAAAAGCTTTATAACTGATGACTAGACATGCATATAAGTTGTTCAGGGATCCAACAAGAATTTGTCACATATCTAGAGAAATAAAAATTCCTTGCAATAAGAAACTTCTTAGACTGCAACTATGTATGGGCTATTTTAGAACAGAAGAACCTTACTGTGCAGAATGTCTAAAAGACAATAATACAGAGCATTTCCTACTAAAATGTAGGAAGTATGTACAACAGAGAGAACCAATATTAGATTATTTGCGGGTATGTGATTCATCCATAACTGTGGAACAGGCATTGAGAATAGACAGACCTAGAGAAATGCACAATATAGTAAAACAGTATATTACATGAACTAAACTTAATATATAAGGATCAGTGAACGAACAAACGAACTTTATTTTTGAAGGGTTAAGAATTGGGCGCGCAGGCCCGTCTAACATTCTGCCCTTCCACTCTCATTTATCTTGCATACTATATTCTTTCATTCCCACATGTTACTTTAAGCATTAATTTAAAGGCATGCAACATTATAAAGTTAACATAACAGCATTCATTTACAGTATGCAATCATAACAAAAAAGAGTAGGTTTTTTTTTAAGCAAACAAGATAGTAGTTGAAAAAAAAAATAAACAAAACAATAAATAAATAAAATAAATACATTCTGGTGTGACAGGAACGCAACCAGACGATACGTCAAGGCCTTAAATCCTACCCCCTACAGACCCAAGTAGAACAGTCCCAACTAAGATGGTTTGGCCATGTCTGCAGAATGGGAGAAGATCGGCTACCACGACAAGCATGGGAAACAAAGAGCCAAGGATCCAGACCCCGAGGACGACCCAGAGTCCGCTGGGAGGACAACATTAGACAATCTTTGAAGGACCGAGGACTAGAATGGAACCAGGCCAGGAGGAAGACAGCCGATAGAATAGTCTGGCGCTCTCTCTTCCAAACCTCTACACCTCACGGTAGAAGGGGAACGACTAAGTAAGTAAGTAAGTGACAGGAAAGTGGAACTCTGGAGGGTGTCTTGTAATGTTTGCTGGTGACGGCAGATGATAGATGCACTTGCTGTTTCCCAGTGCTACAATGAAAGTGTGTATTTGCAGATGACTTGAAAAGAAATTTCCATGTTTTGCCAGTGGTCAGCAGATTCAGAAAGCAGAATGTCTCATGTGCAGAGGTAGTACATTTGTGTCAGTAACAAATAAAAAGTGATGCTGATTTTAAAACAAACACACACAAATGCAAAACCATAACAGCCACAAGAAAGCACTTTCATCTGAAAGTTCACAATCAAAATTTACAAAACAAAGCAAGCGCATAACAGAATAAAGTCTGTGCTATAGAGGCCCTTTTGCTTTTCATTCAGTGAAACATTACAGTAGTTTCAAATCAATGAGATGTATTTCAAAACAGTTTATCTGATTCAGAAATTGCCAATAAATGTCCTTACGCCAGAACCAAACAACCGCTATCTTCATACCTGTGACTGTAAAGAATTTGACAGTTTTTTTTTGACAGATCGAAAGAAAACAGTGTTTATTATGGAGTTTCCACTGATGTGAACAAAGACAGCACAGGGACAATGTCTGAAATAATCATTCAGTATTTTGACTGGAAGCTCGGTGGTCCATGGTTCAATCTCCAGTTAAGGCGGGAATTTTTAGACCGCAAACGGCTCCGGGGTCGACCCAGCCTCATGAATTGGGTACCTGAGCAACTCTGGGAAGGTTAAGGCGGCCGGCGTGATGCTGACCACATCACCCCTAGTGTGTCGATGGTCAAGAAAATATGGGCCTAACACCGTATTCCCAATATGCCTTAATTGGCGTGTAATGGGATCCTTGAACTTTTCTTTACCTATTTTGACTGGAAAGTTGGTGGTTTACCATTCAAATAAATTAAGGCGCAGAATACACTGAATAAGGCTCAAGAAACAATTTCAAATTATCTAACTGAAACACTTGTAAAATATAACTTCCTCGGAGAAATATGTTGCATTTGGTTGGGATAGTTATAATAGAATGTTAAGTAGAATTGGGCATAATGGAGAGGGCAACAATATGATTTTATGTGTATTTTAACAGTAATCCATCTTTGTTTTAAGAAGATTTTTATCATCGTAATGTATCAATAAAATCAAAATCAACTTGATTTGATAAACGTATTGTTTGATTTATAAACACTAAGTTTATCTGCCATTTAATATAAATATGTCCTACTTTTTTAAATCCTCCTTTTTCTCAATATAGTGTTTTCTTTTGTCCTTTTCATGCCAAAAAAAAAAAAAGGAATATTGTTCTCCAGTTTGCGCTGACAGTTAGGTTAATGTAACTTCAAACTGGACGTCTAATTTCAAAACAAGAAGTAGGGTTACGTTCTTTTCTTCAAAATGTTTTAACTTAATGATGAAATATAATCCCGTTCAACCTCTGATGGGTTATAATTAGGATATATATTGTTTTCAATATGAAATAATATGAATAACTGCCGATACGGGAAAGCGGCATCACATCTGTCAAATCTTTGTAATTATGGCAAATCATCTCATCTCATCTCATAATCAGAACCTCTTCTACCTCGTAAAACGAAGTGTAGAGGTGACCCAAAGAGCATTAGGCTCCTGGGCAAAACATGTAATCAAAATGTTTGACAAACAGGTGATTAGCCCATTGTGTAATTATGGCAAATCAATATTTTCAATTTTGCTTGATTGTGTTCTTCGAAAGAGAAGAGTTGTCTCTGCAAAAGTTTCAAGAAGAGCTCTTTTACGTCTGCGACAAATAAGACGCCTTAATAATAATAATAATAGCTCCTTCAGTCATAACTGACTATGAGAATGCGCCCCTGAGGTGACAGCCCTCAGCTTCTTATTTTGCGGGTGTTCTTTTTTATGTTTTCTCCTCTCTTCTGCTCGTTGTGTGACGTTCTTTTCGCCCAAACTGAGGTGGCGCTGCAGATAGCTTCTTTTTCTGCTTCTTCTTTGATCCTTAGCCGCCGACCGTCAAAGCATTTTCTACATTGGAAGCTGCATATAGCATCGCCACTTTATGCGATCGACAGTTTCATCCTCCCAGGTTGCTGGATTTATGTCCAGTTCCCTCTTGCACACATCTTTGAATCTTAGCTGCGGTCGCTCAACTTTTCTTTTGCCATCTGCCAAATAAGACGCTAAACCATAGCTAATGGCACAGTCATGAAAGGAAGACATGCATATCAGATGTTCAAGGCTCCAACAAGAAAATGTCAGATATCTAGTGAGTGGAAAATTCCCATTAATAAGAAACGTCTCAGACTACAGATGGGAAAAGGCTATTCCAGAATAGAGAACCTTACTGTGCAGGATGTCTTCAAGTCAATAATATGAAGCATTTCTGGTTAAAATGTAAGAGGTATGAACAAATGAGAATACCAATATTAGATTATTTACAGGCATCAAATTTACTTATAAATATAGAAGATGTGTTAAGAATAGACAGACCTTGGGAACTGAATAATTTACTCAAACAATATTTAAGAAGATCAAAAGTTAATATACAGTAATTGGAAAGGTGAAGGTCTGTTGATATTCTTACAACACAATTTTTATTTAATTGTGAATTTTGGTAATTAAAAAAAAAAAATGAAGAATACAACTTATGGACTTAGTGACTTTCCTACCCTGACTTTCGCTCCTGCAAGAACAAGGCTATGTCAAAAAGTCAATTAAATATCTAACTGGAAACACCAGACCTTTATACCCCTCCCCCTGGGTATTATTTTTGTTTGATTTTGTTTTGTTTTATCTCGTTTTTACTTGTTTGTTTGTTTTGTTTTTTTTAAATCATACAAGCAAAATTTGATTTGCCATATTTTCAATGATTTGACAGATGTGATGCTCTCGTATAAGTACCATGTTGAGCAAATCACACAGAAATGCAGGAGAGGTCTAGAGGCCCTAAAAATAATGGCCGCGGTGCGTCTGGAGCAGTATTATAACATCGACGGGGGTTGCCATAGAAAATAGTGACGTAAATGGGAATAGCCTTACTCCCTGTAAGATCGCTTGATAGAATGACCAGTAAATAAATTAACAAAATAATAGTTTGTCCAATGAAACGGTAGCCAGAATCGCGCACCACCGAAAGACGCTCAGAAATAATTTTCTGAAAGTCAGTTGTAGAAAAGAGCCATTGCATAAAGGACGTGATTCTAACTTTGCGTGGTGAACAATCTGGCGTTCCCCCGGTCTGTCACAAAAAGTCCTAGGCTCCTATGTTGAGATATTCAACAAGAACCTTAGTGTATTTCCTTATAATAGCCCCTTCAGTCATAACTGACTATGGGAATGCGCCCCTGAGGTGACAGCCCTCGGCTGCTTATTTTCCTGGTGCTCCTTTCGACGTTTTCTCCTCACCTCTGCTTCTTGTGTGAGCCTCTCTTCGCCCAATCTGAGGTGGCGCCGTAAATAGCATCGCCACTTAGTGCGATCGGCAGCTTCATCCTCCCATGTTGCTGGATCCATGTCCAGTGCCCTCATATCTCTCTTGCACACATCTTTGAACCTCAGCTGTGGTCGCCCAACTGTTCTCTTGCCATCTGCTAATTGTCCGTAGAAGATATCTTTTGGGATGCGACCATCTTCCATGCGGCGAACATGGCCAAGCAAGCGAAGTCTGCGCTGTCTAAGAAGCGTATACATACTTTGAAGGCCAGCACGTGACAACACCTCGACATTTGTCACTTTATCTTTCCACGAGATGCCGAGGATGCGGCGTAGACACCGCAAATGGAAGGTATTGAGCCTTCTTTCTTGCTTAGCATAGGTCGTCCAGGTCTCGCTGCCATATAGGAGTGTGCTGGTGACGCAAGCATTATATACCGCAGCTTTGGTCTTCATTGTGAGTTTAGAGTTTCCCCAAACACGCGATGTGAGGCGGGCAAAGGTAGCTGCAGCTTTGCCAATGCGGCTGTCGATTTCTGTATCCAGTGAGAGTTTGTCATTGATGGTAGACCCTAGGTATGTGAAGTGGTGCACCACTGCCAATTCATAGTTATCGATAGTGATAACTGGTGCAGCATCCACATCCTGACTCAGCACATTCGTTTTCTTTAGACTTATTGTGAGGCCAAAGTCCTTGCATGCTTTAGAGAAGCGATTCATCAAGCTCTGAAGCTCCTGTTGGCTTTGAGTGACGACTGCAGCATCATCAGCGAACAACAAGTCTCTTATAGTGACCCTTCTGATTTTTGTTTTTGCCCTCAGCCTTGAAAGATTAAACAGACGGCCATCTGACCTAGTGTGAAGGCATATTCCTTCAGTTGCATCTCTGAATGCATGTTTCAAGAGTAAGGCAAAGAAGATTCCGAAGAGGGTCGGAGCCAGAACACAGCCTTGTTTAACGCCACTTCGTATATCAAAGGGCTGTAACGTGCTTCCAGCATATTGGACTGTTCCCTTGATGCTGTCATGGAATGACTTTATCATTTCCAGCATTTTAGAAGGGCAGCCTATTTTCAGGAGGATTTTAAAGAGTCCATCCCTACTAACCAAGTCGAATGCTTTTGTGAGGTCTATAAAGGCGATATATAATGGTCTTTTCTGCTCTCTTGATTTTTCCTGAAGCTGGCGGAGAGAGAAGATCATGTCTGTTGTTGATCTGCCAGCTCGGAATCCACACTGTGACTCTGGATATATGCGCTCAGCTAACTTGTGTAGTCGCATTAAGATGACTTTGGCAAAAACCTTACCAACAATACTAAGAAGAGAGATGCCTCTGTAGTTATTGCAATCACTTCTGTCTCCTTTATTTTTATACAGTGTTACAATCTTGGCATCTCGCATGTCTTGAGGAATAGTTGTCTCTTCCCAGCACTGGCACAGCATCCTATGCAGGGGATGTAATAGCGTGCTCTTACAGCATTTGATTAAATCAGGAGGAATCCCATCACTGCCTGGTGCTTTGCCAGAGGCCAAGCTATCAATGGCCTTGCTGAGTTCCTCTAATGTTGGTTCGGCATCCAGCTCCTCCATAGTTGGCAGACTGTTGACACCATCAAGGGCTGCGGCGTAACAGTATTGTCTCTAGCGTAAAGCTCAGAGTAGTGCTCGACCCACCTCTCCATCTGCTTACCCTTATCGGTTAGCTTCTCTCCGCTGATGGTTTTTAGCGGTGCCGTCTTACTTTTATGGGGGCCAAGTGCTTTCTTTATACCGTCATACATTTGTCTAATGTTGCCTGTTTGCGCTGCGATCTGGATGCTCTCACTGAGCTGGAGCCAGTAGTCATTTGCACAGCGTCGAGCAGTTTGTTGAACTTTGCTTCTCGTAGCCCTCAGGATCTGTAGGGTTCTGGCACTCGGTGAACGTTTGTATTCATTCATAGCACTGCGCTTAGCTTCAATGACAGGTGCCATCACATCTGATGAAGCATCAAACCAGTCATTTGACTTTGCTGTTTTCTTACCAAAGGTGGCAAGTGCAGTACTTTGAATGGTGTTCCGTAGATGCTCCCAGTTCTCTGTAATAGTATCACCATGCTGAGGGTTACTGAGCACTTTCTCGAAGGTCGCAGTGAATTGAGCGATCATGAAAGGGTCTGACATCTTGCTGGTATCAATGCGTGGTTTCCCTTCATGTCTGAAACGATAGAGTTTTCTTGGTTGTGCTCTGATTTTGCAGCAAACCAAGGAGTGATCTGTATCACAGTCTGCACTATGGTACGAGCGCGTGGAGAGCACAGACCTGAGGAGTGGCCTTCTGACGAGAATCAGGTCAAGTTGGTGCCAGTGCTTGGATCGTGGGTGTCTCCATGACACCTTATGCTTGGGTTTTGTCTGAAAGTAGGTGTTGGTCACGCAGAGGTCATGGTGGACGCACAACTCTAAGAGCCGTTGTCCATTTTCATTCATCTTGCCAATACCAAACCTGCCCAGACATGAAGGCCATGAACCATTATCGGCACCCACTCTAGCGTTAAAGTCACCAAGGAGAACAAGCTGTTCTTGCCTAGGTATGCTTTTGATAATTGCTGTTAGATTCTCGTAGAACTCATCTTTAGCTTCTGAGGCAGAGTACAGAGTAGGAGCATACACACTGACAAGGGTGATGGGACCTGTGCTAGTTTGCAGGCGGAGCGTTAACAGGCGTTCTGATCCATTCTCGCCTGGTTCAACTATTTTAGTTAGCGATTTTTTGACCGCAAAACCTACTCCGTGTTCTCTAGCTTTATTAAGATCTTTCCCTTGCCAATAAAATGTGTAGTCCTTCTCGCTCACCGTTCCAGAGCCCGCCAGGCGCGTTTCCTGAAGTGCAGCTATATCCACCTGAAGTCGTTTAAGCTCATCATTAATTACGGCTGTCTTCCTTACATCGTTTACATCCTGTAGGTTTTCGGATAGTCCAATCAACATAGTCCGGACGTTCCAGCATCCCAATCTGAGAGTTTGCTTATTTCTATTTTTTCGATAATTGCTTGGTGCAAAATTTTCTGTCCACAGTTCGGGTTTGACCCTAATCCCCATGCACCCAATGGGGAAAGCAGACAGTGGCGGGACAACACCTTATTGACTGGGGGCTGCCCAGCTTGAAGCGGGCGGTAGCTGTCCAGTGAGATCCTAGAATCTCTCCCACTGTCGGAAGTAGCCCCTGGCGCCATGCCCTACGCCAATTGGGCAAAATGCTTATAACCGGTAACTGCTACTTCCCGTGTTTTGCCGACACCTATAGGGTGAAGCTGGAGTGTCCTCTCCAGGGCGCAAGCTTGGGCACAGTTATATGGAGATCAAGCTGTTGCCCATGCAGCATGTTCCCCCTCTCCTCACAGCCGGTAGATCCAAAGGAACGGCAGTAGCCGATACAGTTTGGTACCAGCCATGTCGCAGGAGTTGCCAGAATAATGTCGAATCGACATTAGACTGCCTTAGGGACTCCGACTCCGGATTTATCCTCAGGGTTTACTCCCGAAGCCAATTCCATAAATGGATATTCCCGCAAGGCAGCGGTGGTTTGAATTCAGAGTTCCTTCTCTTAGATAAGCTACCAACCAAGGATCACGAGCCCTATCTGCCCGAAGCTGCTGGTTTTAAGGCGCCAGTCGCTCGCCTTTGCCCCTTCTCCCGTCAGTGGAAACAGTTCCGCCGGGCTCAAATTGAGCCACACGTGAAGGCCGGGAGCTGGACTTGGTTGTCAGAGGCTGTTTGAGGCGCGTGCCATAGAAGTATTTTATCTGCAGTGAGAGCTTATCCTCACTACAACTCCCGGCAATAATAACCTTTGTATTTCCTTACTCTTCCAGTATTTGCAGACGCAAGAAAGTATTTCCTTCATATCAAGAAAAATCTGTAGAAACAGATTTTCTTACCTTGTGGTACACAAGTAAGTAGCTTGAACAAACTTTTTATTTCAACTTAAGTCAGAGACTTGCTTTGATTAAGTAAGGCTACAAATGAAACTAGTGGAAGTAGAGATATAATAAGTAGAGGCCCTCCACCTAAGGCGCCATGTACTAGAATAACTTCAATAAAGAAAGATGAGGAAAATACTGATGTTAAGGAATATTATAATCCCTGTTGGAAAGAAGCAAAAAAGTGGAGATTTTAATACATGAAACGGATTCTGTACCTGAGAACCATTGTAATTACTGAATTGTACAAATGTTGCTGTTTTGTGGAAAAGCTTCCAAGGGTTCAATAAATCTTGATATTTATCAAAGGAGTTGCCGAAAATCATTTATCGTTGAGCTAGACCCTTAGTTGTGAATCCATGTCAAGTATTGTGCTGTACCAATCATCATCATCACTACTGTCTCCCACAAACACACCATAAGAGGAACGAACCCACCTGAGTTATAAAAAGATTGAAACCAAGAAATGCATATCTCTGGCGGACTCTTAGCCAGTAAAGTTCTAACTTGGAATATACAAGTAAACCAAACTCAATTAGCCCCAAAATAACTAACACTCTCACATAAGAGTGTTAAATGATGCTGTACCCAGTACTTATTAACTAACACTGTCACAGAACAAAAAAATGAAAGAAGGAAGAAATTATTCTTTCATTAACACGATGTTTCTTCCCAGCGAAATTATGCAGCTTCGAACAAGCCATACAGTAAAGGAGATAGTTTTAAAAAAAAAAGTGAAGTATGAGTCAAGCCGATACAAATCTCATTTTAAAATTTAGACTGTTCAGTGTATCAAAGCTCAAGCACTTTTCACGCAGTTTCATATTATTTGTGCTTATTCGCTAAAAGGTACAATTATAATACAGCTGAAGGAAATGTTATGTCAGCAAACAAATCGTAGAAAATAAAATATTTATACCAAAAAAAAGGAACCAGAAATGGTGAATGATGCATGAAAAGATAGACAGATAGTACGCGCTGGGTTAATCATCATCATCAAAATCCATAATTCTCGCCTTTTGTACGTCGGTAGCATCTAAGGGATGCAACTGTGGTTGAAAGTTAAACATTAATTGTATTGTTTCCATTATATGTAATCTCCCGAAAATAGTAACACTCAACGAAGAAAAGTCGGTGTAGAAACCAGTTTCATTCCGGAAACGGATTTAACTCATCATTTTGTTAAAAATAACCTTAAAATGTAAGTTTTTGTTTCTTCAAGACAAAATTTTAATTTAAAGTACATAATGCAGACTTATTATTATGGATCAAAATGATAAGATGGCGGCAAAACGAGCTGCAGGTGCTAAGAGGAAGAGACGATCACGTCAATCACAACGAGCAAGCGAGACTCTAGAAGAAGCAGCAATGCGACGACAACATGAAGCGGCACAAAGACAAGCACAGCGTCAGTCACAACGAGCAAATCAGTCTGCAGAAGAGCATGAATCTCAACGCGCTCAAGCTTTTTGCATTCGTCATTATTGACGGGTTATTGTTATTATATTAATATAAGATCTGAGTTAGGCTAGGGTGGCCATATTGTTTAATAAAAAAAGGAGGACAAATGCCATTTTTTGGTCCGAAAAGGAGAACAAGGAGGACAATATTTTTTAAAAAGTTGGACGAAAAGTAGGACACCTTTGTTCAATAACTACAAGACGCTGGAACATATTTTTTTAACATTCAAACAATAAGATAATAAATTCACATTGATTTTGTGCCTACTTATATTTTTCTGATGATAAAATCGTCTTCAACAAAGTTGGGCTACGTTTTAAATATCTATAGAAATCAGAGCATGAAAGCTCTTTGATATTGTACTGCACAAGTAGAGTGCCTTTAATGGAATCTTTCCTTCAGTGCTTCCAAAGCTGCTTCAGTAGAATGCTGTGCAGTCACAGAAATGATAATAGCAGCTGTTTTGGTTTTGGCACATGAGAATTTGCTGGCAATTTCTGAATCTTGGAAAACATTCTTGAGTAACACTGAAGTACAATCCATTGATCTGAAAGAGTTGTGATGTTTTACAGTATGAAAAGCAAAAGCACCCTCGGCCGCAGCAACTTCAAACCTTTCCGGCTTTTTTCTTTATTTTAAAATGTCAGTTTTTATTGCAAACATTCAGACTCAAGTGCTTTCTTGTGCTTTTCTGTTTCTATATGTTTTTTTTTAAATCAGCTGCACCTTTATTTGCTACTGATGCAAATGTGTCGCCTCTGCATACAAGACATTCTGCTTCATACTCATTGGAAAATCACTGACATTTTTTTTTTTCAATTCATCCGTGAACACACACTTCCGTTTTGGCATTTTGAGCTGGTATCTGTAACATAAATATAATATAATGCCCCTAATCAATGGTACATTCAATGTTAAAATTATTTGTAAAATGCAACAGACGAGGTTTTAATTTTAACAAACCCATTACTATACTAGTAACTACTCGTGTATTGTTTCATAATAAACTAATTGCAATAAATATAAAAGCAGTACGAACTAAGGTTAATATTATTTCTAATTTGCAATAGACAACGAAGTTATAATTGACTACATCTAGAGCCCCTTGATCTATAGATCTAGGGGCACTAGGTTTAGTTAATTAAACGCCGAGCAAACAAACAAAAGATGTACGCAACATTTTTTTTTCTTTCATTCTTTGATGACAAAAGTTCTTGTCATCTGAGGATATCTTTCAGTTGCTGGTAAGAATTATTGATTTTAAGTATTAGCTCTTATATACTTACTTTAGTCGTTCTACCGTGAGGTGTAGAGGTTTGGAAGAGAGAGCGCCAGACTATCCTATTGGCTGCCTTCCTCCTGGCCTGGTTCCATTCTAGTCCTCGGTCCTTCAAAGATTGTCTAATGTTGTCCTCCCAGCGAACTCTGGGTCGTCCTGGGGGTCTGGATCCATGGCTCTTTGTTTCCCATGCTTGTCGTGGTAGCTGATCTTCTCCCATTCTGCAGACATGGCCAAACCATCAACGAGGTAAGTTGGCACTGTTCTACTTGGGTCTGCAGGGGGTGCGATTTTAGGCCTTGACGTATCGTCTGGTTGCGGACCATGTCTCTTCTTGTTACTTCAACCACCTTCCTTAGATACCTCATTTCTGAGGTTTGGATCTGGCTTTTGTGGGTTGTAGTCATTGCCCATGACTCGTATCCATATGTCAAGACTGGGACATAGGTGGAGCGGTATACAGCCATCTTCGTTTTCTTACCAACCTCTCTCTTGCTGAGGAATCCTCGATTTATGGCCTGAAAAAGTCTCCCAGCAGCTGCTTTTCGAGTGGCCAACTCTTCTTTGATGCCTCCCTTTCGATCTATAATAGCTCCGAGATATTTAAAGTGGTCGACCTGCTCCAGGACCTGTTCTCCAAGCTTAATCTGATGTCTTCTTTCTTCTCGTGATATCACCATGGATTTTGTTTTAGAGCTGCTTATGACCATCCCTCTCTTCTCTAGCTGTTCCTTCCAGACTTGCAGGTTGGATTGGAGATGTGCCTCTGATTTAGCAATCAGACTGGTAGTCTTGTAGAGGACTAACTAACATGCTAAGATATTTGAAAGGTCATGGATGGGGTGCAAGCACTAAGACAGTGATCACGTTTTATAAATCTTTGAGGCAAAATTGATTATGGAAGCATAATATATGATTCTGCAGCACACAGTCACAAGATTAAATTAGATATAATTCAGCACCAAGCATTATGTACAATTGCAGGTGCAATCAGATCAACATCGAGGGGTGCTCTGGGGGTGGCCTTAGGAGTCCTCCCTTTGGAACTTCGGAGAAAGGAACTAAGACTAACTTACATGACCAAAATAGGTTGGACAACTCATCCCGCTTTTCCAGCATTTGCTAGATATCAGTTAACAACACCTCATAACAGGTTCATAAATGCCAGTAGATACCTGACAGGTTGGAAATGCATGGAGGAACTAGTACACTTGAATGCCCTAATTGCATCAATTAATAACAGTAGTATATACAAGCCAGTGGTACCACACTGGGAGCTCAAGAAACCAGATACATACTACCACTTGGCAGATATAATTAATAAAACCTGATATGGCGACTATAAAAAACAAAGCCATGAAATATATTCAACAAATATCAAAGGACAGTATTACAGTGTACACAGATGGATTTAAGTGAAACGATAACAAATTTGGGATAGGAATTTATGTTCCCATGTGGCAAATGGTGAAAGGTTATAGTATAACCGAGAATACATCTATTTTCACGGCAGAGATGGTTGCAATTCTGAAAGCTCTGGAAATCTTCTCTAGCAACCCTCCTCATAAATTAACAATATTAACAGACTCACTTTCAACAATTCAAGCTATAAGAAACTTAAGAAGAATACAGTAGACCTGATAAAGCAGAAGAGATATTACTGACAAATACTTAACCTATACTCCACATGATGTTCTGTTCTAATAGTTTGGATACCTTCACATGTCGGCATAGAAGGAAATGGAAAGGCAGATAAAGAAGCTAAGAAAAATAGAAATAATAGAAACCAAATAAATGTGGGGATCCACATAAGAGAATACACAAGGCAACATGGATATCACCAGACCATAGAACAGAAAATCAGATTGATCATATATGCATAAACAAGAAGTTTAGATCATTATTGCAGGATGTAAAGGTATATAGAGGAGCAGATGTGGCATCAGATCACCACCTTCTGATAGCCAAAGTAAAAATGAAACTCAAGAGATATGCAACAATGCAAAATTATAGACGCCGTCTTCCTTCTATCGTTATCTTCTGTTTCTTCTAATGATGATAATGATGACGATCTTTATCCTTACCTTTCTGTTCTCTTCCGAGAGTCGGAATGGCTAAGAGGTATGGTGTCCGCCTCTAGTTCTAAAGGTACCGAGTACGGTCTTAGTACAGGGAATATAATTGATGGACATTTGTTTCAGTACCACTGGTTCCTAATGACGTCATAAACCCCCTGATCTCCATGGGTAGTAAGATCGGTTGCCTAGCCTTCTCGAATAAGGGCGAAAAAAATAGGAGGTCCCGTATGCAATTTGCGCACGTTAATAATCCCACGACAGTTCGAAATCGTAAAGAGTAGGCCATACGGCCGCTGCCCTCGCAAAAATTACAAAATTTGGAAACCTACCAACCAAAAAATATTTATAAAATATGTGAATCCTGTATACACACATTGGGATCCTCGATGGAGTTCGTGCACTGTGCCGAGACCCTCCTTGTGTGATCTAAGAGAGAAGATCGGAGCACTGATGGAGTTGTCCGTGCGTAATGAAGATGGTCTTTAAACCAAACACCAAAAATGCCCTTTGAGCACAGCCTCCAACAAATGCGCGCAAAGAATATCTGTCATACACGAGACTTTCAAGATCTCTCCGTGACGTGTTAATTTCCCTTTATGTCAATTTTTAATCCCTGTCTCCGTTTTTTTTTTTTTTTTTTGGTCATCCTCTATTTCTCTTTACCCTAAGTATTTCAGAATGAGAACTGCCTTGTGATCGGGGTGGAGATACAGCAAAACGCTATTTTCATAAATAACTGCTGGATTTCAATATAACTGTACAGGACTGACTTACAAAAGTAATAACTATCCATACCAACGCATTTGATGGTATGTTGCTATTGGTTGCTATGGGAACAGTGGCCATATTGGATTGTACACTTATATTTAAATTCCCTAATTCTTGTATTTTGTTGTTGTTCATAACGAACACCAACGTTGAAATAAAAGCTCATCATTGTATTTTAAAATTTTTTATCAGATTCGATTTTAGATAACTTAAAACATAATTATAGAGCAGTTTAAGTGAATACGAGCAGGATAATTTGTATAGTGTTACGTTTGTTTTGTTCAGTATTAAGAGATTTAAAAAAAATTAATACACAATGGACGAAAACAAAATGAAAAAATGGACGAACTTTGCGTATTTGTGGGGACTATTCTATGAATATTTCTCACAGTCAGATTAGAAAAAAAAGTTTATAAATTAGTTTCAATGTACGCCATTTTTTATTTAACGGACGTTTTATTTCAATGAGCATGCGGGTAGAGGTGGGGTGCGGAGGGGGGTTGTTCTAACCTTGCCTAGGGCAAAAAATGGTCTTGCATATAAATATAACAATAAATGTAAAGCTAGTTTGTATAGCTAAATTTCTTTTAAGTATTTCTATTTGATATATATTGTCTTTTAGATGGTATTTTACCTAGACATTTTAAAGTTATTAGCAAGTTTCTATAGATGTTCTATGTTAAAAAGTATTATGGTCCTTTTTTGAAATGCTATTTTACATAAAAGTCATTTTAAAATTAGTAAGTCTAAAAGTTTATTTCTATTTTAGGAATTAAAGTCATTTTAGTAAGTCTACAAGTTTATATATTTTAGGAATAGTCTAAAAGTTTATTCACAATTTATAAATTTTAGTCAGTCGAAAATTTTAGTAATTAAAGACATCTTAGTTTGTATAAAACTCTTGTTCTATTTTAGGAATAAAAGTCGTTTCAGTCAGTCAAAACAAACAAAACAAAACACAAAATTTACTAAAACCAAAACCTATTAGAAAGTAGATGTTTTGAATGGCCCTAAAAAGGACCTTAAGAAAAAAAAAAGATGAAAAACTGAGAATTTGACTCAGATCAGAGGTAGAGCGTTATGGCTTGACGAACGCTCTTCAGCGCCTGCGTCGAGATCTTCTGCGCCTGCGTCCACCGCTTCTCTTCCTCCCTGTACTCCTCCTCCTCCTGCGACTTCTCCTCCTGCGGCTTCCCCTCCTGCGGCTTCTCCTCCTACGGCTTCCCCTCCTGCGGCTTCTTCTGCGGGTTCTCCTCCCTCGGCTTCTCCTCCTGGAGCGTCGCCTCGTCCGGCGCCCGCTGCTTCGTCGTCGTCGGCGCCTTTTCCGAAGAAGCAGGACGTCTTCCTCATCCGATTTTGACTTCCGACGACGTCTCTTACTTCCAGCCTTGTCTTCATCGTCGGCGGTTGGAGTGTATCTCGCACCTCGTTTCTTGATCTTCCCCTCACGAACGGCGCGGTCCAGTGCCTTCTTGATTCGGCGGCTCAGCTCTCGGGTAGAAACAGTTGATGCCATTTTGGAGGCGAAGAACTTCTTCAGAGAAGTCAGAGACGAGCCTCTGGCCTCACGGAGCGAAACAATAGCTTCTAGAACTGAGTCTAAGGTAACACGAACATTGTTCTCGCTAGCGTGCTGATTCGATGTAGACTCGGACGCCATGATTTCTAAGATAAGTCGCTAGGACTCGATGAGAACGCCCCGGAACGTTGTATTAATAATTTGCCGCAGACGTCCGAGAAAGCTGAAAAAAGACATCGCTTCTCGGCCTTTTGACTAAGATCAAAGTGTAGTATTATTGGCTTCTGATTGATTTGTCTTGTCGCTGCGAATTTTTATAGGTATTGAAAAAGACTAGTGCCATTTACTAGCACAAATTAAAACCTAATTATATCGCAGCTTAACGTGTGTTACCGGGGCCCGAAAGGTTAGCAAAGAATAGTAACACTGTGCCCTGCGAAGCATGTTGTAGAAAGCGACTAAGGAGGGTTGGGCATGGGGCCGGTTACCCCATCCCGTAAAATATATAAACCACAAAAAACTTCAACAAACATGGACAAGTCAATTAAAGAAAATAAAAGGAGGACTTGGCATGTGTTTGTTGAAGGCCTATGCTCCTTCGGGAGTGGAGGGTTATGAATTAACAAAACTGGAGCATGCTCATTTATCAGATATATTTTAAAAAGAAAATGATTATACCATGGTCGAAAATAGAATGAAAAAGGACGAACGTGAGTACAAAATATAAGAATACAATTATTATAATAGGGAATATCCGTTGCGCGTATTTGTGCGAAACTTTCTGTGAAGAAACACGAGTGAGAAGTGTGCAGTGGTTGTGTAAATTAAGAAGATCCTGAGATGTATAACTTTAAAGTTCGTATCTAAAAAGAGTAAAAAAACATAAATGCAAAATGTTACAATAT